>JBBPCX010070172.1:0-10818 GCA_037974365.1 Hydrocynus forskahlii | reverse complement strand
GAGAGAAAGAGACTGAGAGCGAGAGAGAGAGAGAGAGAGAGAGAGCGAGAGAGAGAGAAAGAGAAAGAGAGAGCGAGAGAGAGAGAAAGAGAGAGCGCGAGAGAGAGAAAGAGAGAGAGAGAGAGAGAGAGTTAGAGTTGATTGGGCTGCTATCAGCAGGCAGCTGTCCGGGAGGTTGGCTGGAACATCTCATTACCCAGCCACCAGCTTCCTCCACAGGGGAGAACAGCTCCTCTCCCTCACACCTACTCCCACACAGCAATGCAGGAACCCTGCAGGCCAAGCTCAATATCCATGCGTTAGACCCCTCACAAGCAAACTACATCAGATTTTTCCAGTAGCCTTGATGAGCTTCAAGAGCTTGCTCAGTGGATTGTGCACCAACTGCATTACACCTGGTACTCTGGTCTCGTTTCCCTCCTTTGCCATGTAACAAAAGTTGTATTGACCCCCCACCACTGACAAAATTTACTTCTTTCCTACTTATTTCAGATCATTTTGATTAAAGTTTCTAAATGAAATGAGGGAAATTAACCGCTGAATTCATTATACCATATAATCATTTCAGTATATAGTAGCTGTATTAGCTGTACTAGTCATATCTGCAGTGTGCTGAAGTTTGTGTCTGTCAGTTCTTCTCTACTTTTGCACCAAAGCTACAAGGCAAATGGAAGCGCTTATCTATCAGGTTGGCATGCATTCAGGCAACGCTGTCTGTATTTTTATACATTTTTATGGGCAATAATGTCATACCACATCAGAAACCACGCAAGCAAGCCTATTTGACATTGCTTAACAAGTCCACACCATTCGAGGCGAGTGCGTGATGAATTAGACATGCAGTTTGTACAAAGCTAATGAATGTGTGTATGCTTGTTAGGTACATTAGCCTCATAGCTCCAGTGCCAAACAGAACGAGTAAACAATATGTTTTGGCTAATTGACCATAGTTCGGTAAAAGGGAAATATGAATTAGAACCGTTGCTTTGAGGATTCAGAGGCTTTGAGTCACAAAGAGCTCTGTTAATAAACTTCACTCACTGTTCATTGCAAGAGGCAACACCAGAGTTGCATTTTCAGTGTTTATGATTTTAGGTCCTTCACTATCCCTTTCCCAGAGGATCCTCCATTGATCCTCCAAACACACATCTATCTCTGTCTCTCTTTCACATGCACACACTAGTGTGAAAAATAGAGATAGTATTTTGCATCAGTGAGATCAGCTTTCTTCTAATGGTTGAGTTTTAAGAGTGCAGGCCAAAAGGAAATCATTCAGGCTGGCAAAGAAATACTTCACCAGCCTGAATGATTCTGCATGACAGAAGAAATAAGTTACTGTCATGCAGAATTACTCTGTTTTGGTCCACTGGAGTTGGTTAGTGGCCAACAAACTGAAGGGCAGCTTTCATAAGGCATGAATAGAACACATTCATACCTCAGGTAATGTTAGTGTTAGGGTTAGACAACTGAAGCTTGTAGGAATAAATATAAACAGATGTTTATAGAGGTTTATGAAAGCTGTCGTGAAACGCTTATGTAGGTGTCAGCTAGATGTGTGGACAGTTCGCTTGTTGCTCTGCTGAGAGGAATTCCACATAAGAACATACATGAGATTCATGTAATTCAAACTGTTTTGATGTGAAAATTCTCAGAGAATTTCACAGTGGTGGGAACCAGGGCTTGCAACAACTAACAATCAGTGAACCTATCATGGTCTTTTATTTGTTATGCCGGTGATAGTGGTAAATCTTGAGGTAAGTTTTAGGCCAAAATCTTCTCTCAGAACATAAATGAACTATCGAACAATGTCTCAAGCGCCAGGCTGTGCATTCAAAATTATTTCATGGATTAAGTTTCCGTGATGTGGCTCTTAGAGGCATTAAACTTTTAAGACCTTTGTGTCCTTTCACCACCACTTTAGAACTGAGAATTTCACATCAAATCACCCGAAATGACTTTCTTCACAACTTTACGATTAAATTATACAGAACATTCTTCTTAAAAAAAATAAATACACACCATGATGGCTAATTATGTGGAAACATTATTAGACACTCACACATTGGATTGAAAATTTATTTTCATATAAAAAAACACTATATGAAAACAGTAGAGGACTACTTTGTACAATCTTGTGTATAAAAAAAACAACAACAGAAAAAAAAATGTGGCAAAGGGGACTTTCGGTGACAGCCAACATTTCTAGCCTGTGGGAAAGATGTGATTGCTGGTTGGAGGAAAAGCCAACGCTTGAAACATGATGTAACATGGAAAAAATCCTCATGACTCAGAACACCTGGGAATATGCATGTTTTCCTTGGATTGTTTGTATGATGTCATGTAGGGTTATTTCATGTTAGCCTTTGCATACTCATGTCAGTTATACATGTCACAACACGCGCACACACACACATACTCACGCACACACACACATACACATATTCAAAATACATATTTCATAAAATAAATTTGACTATAAGGCAATTGTCAAGTTTTCTCGAGAGCAATACAAGCATATATTCAAAATGCATTGAGGGTCGGGGCAGTCTGGGGGCGAGGTCATTAAGAATACAGTTTTGAATGATGTGTTTGCTGCGGGTCACTGAAGAAAAAACAGGCATATGCAAAAGGAACACTGGTGGAGCACTACACTACACAGAAGTCAGATATCCATCAGTTAATATATGCACCATTGCGATTTGAGCTTCGAACCAAGCCTCAGAGAAAACCTCACTCTATATTACATACAGCCAAGAAACGAAGGGCAGAGCGATTGCAAAGAAACTGGGAGGAGGAAAAAAAAAAGTAGGCACTGCCTATGATATAGAGGGAGCCTGTAGCTCCATGATAAACGAAAGAGCAGTTCAGATTTACAGGAATGGGTCACTTACCTGTTTGGCTTAGTGCACTTATAACTCGAGGCAATGCTAACGATTCCTAAGTGGGTTGACTTGACAAAGACGAAGGTACTTGATAAAAACGGCCCACTTGAACATTAACAACCAATAGCCCGAGACGAATGAGGCCATGCAGTATCGTCCGTTTTCGAACGCGCTGTTGAGAAAATAGAGTGGGAATTCATTTTAGTCACAGTGGTGGTAAAGGGTTATTTCCTATGAGATGAAAGGGTTAGCCATGCTCTCCATTACCATGGATTACTTTCAAAGGTTAAGGTGGCATGGTTTTGTCTTGGAGCCTTTTGTCTATATGATGTGCTTTCTTCAGGGATCTTTGAGCAGATGGTTGTTGCGCCATGTTGGAAAATGTCAGGACAAATTGTCAGCCCCAAGGTAATTATCTCCCTTTCTCCCTGAGCCTCCGTCTACAGTTACATCACAGTTACACGACCTGCCTAATTGGTATGAGTTGCAGACAATGGAAAGGAGGAAGCGATGATGACCTCCACGGTCTATTCAGCAATAAGCTCATTTTCAGTACCCGAGTCTTGGTGTAAACAGATAACAGTTGAATCAGCTAAATGCCCGGCAGGTCTGGAAGCAGAGTTGCAGATAATCAGGAAACACGACCACTGATGCTGAAGTTGAATGTGAGACTACACAGCAGCAGAAGCAGTTCAAAGCAGAGAAACAGTAAGCATTTTATCTCGGCACTGTCCTCAATACAACTCTTGTTCAGCATTTCGACAAGCGGGGTGCAGGTGGGCCACAGTTTACACTCTCAAACTCCAGCAGTTGAGGGGATGGGGGTGTCAGGACTCCTTAAAGCCAGTGCAAAAGAAGCATGTTGCTCAGTAATCTAACATAATGAGATGCTGATCTGAAAAAAAAAAAGTGATGCATTGAATTTGCTTAATTCCCATGGAGAAAAATTACACCATATATCCATAATTATGTAGATACCCCTCTTAATTACTGACTTCAGCTTCTTTACAGGCTGATTAATACCTTATTTATTGTTAATCATTATACCTGTGAACGACTGTGGGCATCATACCCAAATGAATGTGAGCACTAGGGAGGTCCAGGCTAGAATATAAACACAAAAAAAACATGTGTTTCCAGATTTAACACCCACTTTCCTATTTTAGAGATAGTTTGGACAAAACCTGTGTCCCATTTCTATAGGTCTTGTCCCATTCACAACGCTACTGGATAGTCAATCAGCGTTTGATGTGTAGTTCTGGAGGCATGTATCTCATGGTCTCTGAAAGCCTCCATGCGCAGTGCTTGCCCTCGAACCCCTTCTCCTCCTGCATCTTGCAGATACGTTTGTGCACATGTCTGCAGAAGTAAAAATCAGCTTAAGATTCCCATGCCTAATGCCAGCTGTATCCTAGAGGAGTCACTTGTGGTGCAGTGGAGCTGTGATCTCTGCATCCAGTATCTTTGGGATGAGTTGGAGTGGAGTTTGTGATTCAGAACTTATAATCAAACACCAATACCTGAGCTCACTAATGCTCGTTTGACTCACAACTTAATCAAATCCTCACAACTATGTTTCAAAGCCTTCCCAGAAGAATGTAGTAAAGGGGTTACAAAATCCCTATTCATTTTCTTGATATTATTAAAAGCCTTAGACCACACTTTTAGACATGATGTTCCTGTTTCCCAGATAGGGATTAAGCCTAATCATGGACTTAATGTCAATGTCAATAATGAATTGCCAATATAAATTATTTTTAGAGTAGTTTTAGGCTTAAACTGAGTCTGGGATGGCCCGTAGTGTATATTGCAGTTTTCAGTTAACTTACTTTTAGCACTGACTGTGCTGATGTAACATTTTATTCATGTGGAAAAGGTGCACTGAAGTAAACACAACGCATCACTTTTTCCAGATATATAAGCCCTGCGCTCACAGGAGACTGCTGAGTGCAAATCTGTGTTGGGGAAGGAAATTTTGGCTTGGGGTTTGACCTTCTCAGCTTTCAGGTGAAATAAAAAAAGTGCTACTCTTTCCTGCTTTCCCCCCGTCCGGATATCGATCACTTAGCAAGGGCAGAGCCTCTGGGGCCACTGATTTCATTCCAGCTTAAGGTGATTTGGATGCCTACATGCTTAAACCATGAGGTTCACACCAGAATAAAGCTCTTGATGCAGACTAATGACTCCCTCTCAGCCCTGTTGACGTGGACGCAACTGTTATTTGTTATGCCATAGTGTAGTCTTTTACAGACTCCTTTATCGAGCCTCTATTATGAATGACTTTTGTGATAACAGATAGTTTAGGGTCACTGGCAACAGACTTTATTTCCTCCGCTTTAAGGGGATAGCCACTGAATCAAGCTGGAATCAATAAGCACTTTAAGCAGTGGGTGGATGATGCCAAAGAGTAAGAGGTTCTGCAGTATGGCTGCGTCTTATCTAAAAAGAACTGGCAACCCCATGGTTCATTCGACCATTTTCAGCAGAGTTGCACATTAACTTAACATAAAAAAAGGGTAAAAGCTTGTTTTTTTTCCCCTTTGATCATAAAACTTCCATGGGTGAAGAACACCCAATATGTGATTGCTATCAGTCATTTAGAAAACTTAAATACAACACACATTCACACAGCAGCAGAAAGAATAACCTACTTCCATGAAAACTTGACAACCAAAGAAATTAGTTCTTATTATATATATTTTTTTTGTTCTTCCAATTTTTTAGTAAATGAATTAAACAAAATGAGGGACAAATGAAACCTGAAAAAAAAGGAAACCTAACGTTCAAAGGGGACTAATCGAGGAATCAAGTGAATACAGCTTAACGCTGGGGGAATAGTGACAAAAAAAAAAAAACTGGAAAAAAGAAAGAAGAAAAAAAAAAAGATGATGGCACATATTAATGAACCACTTTAAACCTCCCCCCTCCCATTCCCCTTGAATAAACCAAAACCAAAAGCAGAGAGCTCGAGTCATCCATTAGGAAAAGACAGGACAGAAAGGAGGAACGAAACCCTATGGTGCTGAACACTGTGCGAAACATCAGTACGAGTTCTTTTCTTTTTTGTTCTCTCGCTATAAAAAGAATGGTGCAGAAATATTCTTTTTTTTTTTGTTGTAATTTCCAAATCATCAAACAGGTGAAAGAGAATCCTTTCCGGAGTAAAATCAAGACATTTCATAAAGTGTTTGTTAAAAATTCTCCCCATATACTCTTCAAGCCCCGTTTCTTTCATTGAAAGCGTCCTTGTGAAAATATAGGAATAGAATAGTCCTTTTTTTGTTGTTGTTCTGGTCTGTCCCCGTCAGCGGTACACAAGTGTACAGTCCTTTAGATTCTCCTCTGGGTAAAAAGTCACACCATGGATGTGTGTGGATGAGTGTTTGTTCAGAGATGCGTGTATTATTTTCCTCACACTTCAGTCTGGAAGTCTCCCTCGGATGTGTCCGGAGTGTTTGCGGAGGAAGCGTCCCATGTCTTACTGTGCAGCTCCACTCTGTCCTTCTGACCGCCGGAGCCGCACGACGGCTCGGGGGTCATGGTCTTAAAGCTGTCCCAGGAGTGCTGCTCGTCCGAGGTGGACTTATCCTATTTTCACACACACACACACACACACGCGCACACACACACAATGAAAAGGATGAGGGGAAAAAATCCATTAGAACCGTCTGTAATTTCACCATAGCTGCAGCTTGGCAGTGATAGATCTGCCCATGTCTCCTTCAGGCTATTATTTTTATGTAATAGGAACATTACTGCTGTAAATGCATGACATATGTAAAATGTAATATGTGTAATGATCTAACCCATAATGCATGTGGCAGTCTAGGTATCAAGATTGAGGATCATTTCCACTCAATATGCAATGCACAACGTTACCTCAAGGGAACATATCAACATTTGTCTTCCCATGATCAGACTTTGCATGTTCAGCTATGATGAAAGATAAGCCCGGATAAGCACTTTAAAATTGATTTCCTGGAGCCGAGCTATCCGCATATCCCTGAAATGTTGTTTTTCTCTCTCTTCTTTTTACAATCAATTTCTGTAAGACGCTCTGAACATTTTGATAACATTTCAGCTTTTTTGATAGAAAACTGCGAAAATAACACCAACATTCAGTTTCCGAGTTATTTGATTTGAATGATTAACTGAATTGTACGTCAACAAACAAATAAATGAATAAAGATCAGGATGTGTGTACCACAGGGTTCAGTCCAAGGCCCTGTTCACATCCTGGCCCCATTTCCTTAAAGTGCTTTGATTTGATCAGTTACTGCATCTCACAGTGACACTATCGCCGGACACTACTGACTCCAAGTCTTCCACACTTGACTGACTGAATGACTTATGTGATGCCTGGTAACCTCTTAGCTAGAGATCTGATAATGGGCAGCATCCCAATATCACCAGAAAATGCTGGACCAGACATCTTGTGACAAGTTTAGCTTGAAAGAGAACACACTTTGTGTGCTGTCATATGTTTTTAGCTGAATATTTCTACCTGTGGGATAGAAGAGTGTTTGGAACATACTCAGTGCTCATCTTAACTACAGTGTTTCAATAAAAAAATAGCTCATTTTAAAGTCAGTACTTAAGGTTTCAGCACTGATCTCAGGTACACTCAGGACACAAACATCATACGCCATCATATTTGATATCTTTTTTTAGAGAACATAAATGAAAAAAATCAGGAACATAAACAGGGCAGCTGGTAGCCTAGTGGTTTCGGGAGTTGCCACCGTGATCAGCAGGTTGTGGGTTCGAATCCCAAGTCTGATAGTGGCACCACTGAGGTTGAGCAAGGTTTCACCCTCACACACACTGCTCTCCAGGGGCTGTGTTCCTGGCTGCCCGCTGCTTCTCTTGGTAAATGGGTTAAATACAGAGGAAGAATTTCGTTCTGTTCACACTATGTGTAATGGTTTGTTCATGCATGACAAACAGCCACTTAAAAACTATTCTATTGAAGATGCATGTCTTAAGCTAAACTGACTCCATACACCATCCTGAATCCATTTATAGCTTCATTTTATAAAATAGGATACAAATATGTACCTTAAACACTCACTGAATCTTCAGGACCATGTTATGCGTTTGGGGGTACATTTATATTATTTTCACGGTATTAAAACCTACCAGGATGTTAATTATTTTCTGACAGTGTACCAGAAAAGAGAAGAGAGTGACATCTCTAGTGGTACCATAGTGTGTTTTGTATACATGTGTGATGTGGAAGGTAGTGCTGAAGATGTTTTTGCAACGTTCCAGACGTAAAGACAAGACTGTCTTTGTACAAGCAAACACACACAGCATGCAAACGGAAGTCACCGATTGCTTTTGGCTTGTTTGATTTTGGGTTTCTATTTTAGCAACTGTCTGCTGTCTTCAGAATTCAGGGTGTCCACTGGAGCGTGACTGAAACGGGGGGGGGGCTTCTGTGTTGGTGTAAGCTAGACACTTACCACCAGGGGGCGATGGCAACCTTATTATCATTCAACCGACGTAACAGGCTGACAGTTGGCAAAATGAATACAAAAAGCATAATCTGGGAGCCAATTTGCATGTTAAATGTTGGAGGAGGAACATTTTGTAATGCAGAAGAGTCGCTGATGCAGGAGTAGAGCCCAACTCCGCTCCTGAGAGAGCGCTAACGTGATTCTGCTGCTTATGCCAGCCTCCATTCTCTCTCTCTCTCTCTCTCTCTCTCTTTCTCTCTCTCTCTGCCCCTTGTGATGTCTCCCAACCATCTCCCTCTCCCCCTCTCTCTCTGCCATCTCTCCCTGTCAGTTCTTTTCTACTTACACTCGAAGAGTTCTTTTCACCTCCGGCAGACGAAATGCTCCATCGCTTTTCCCTCTGTTGTGATAAAAATGAGGGAAGAGAAAGAGAAGAAGGGGGGGATCACAGTCACTGGCATGTCTGTGGGGAAAGCAACATTTGTTTTTTCCTCTTTTTTCTTTTTCTTTTTTATACCTCAACGGAGGTGAGTGCAGTCTTAGAGGCTTGTGTGCCCCCCCATCTCTCTCTCTCTCTCTCTCTCTCTCTCTCTCTTTCAGTCAGTGGAAGAAAAAGACAAACTAGCGAACTGCAGCACTGCACTCAGTATGACTGTATGACTGCTCCTGCTCACTGCAGCAAGCATGAAGCTTTTTGGAAATCACGTCTCTACTCTGCAGCAGGAGGATGTGCTGGGTTAGGGGCACAGATAGTTGACGCTGCTGATGCTGCAGGGAGAGGGCAGAAGCACTGAGAGCTGCTGGAGGAGCAGGTGCTAGAGGACAGCAGCACATGCACTCCATCCCCTCTGTGTTTTCCTGGCTTTGGCATTAATATTGATTTCAAGGAACTCTGCCACAGAGACTGTCTCATTGCTTTCCCTTCCCACACCATCAGCTCTGCTGCCCCGGCTGTGAAATGTGGAGATGAGACAGGCACTCCAAAGTCTTTGAAGAAACTATTTTTAAAGGGTGCATATCTTGCATTTTTCATTTTTTTTTTACAGTTACATTTTTCATTTTTGTCCCCCTTTTGTTACCGTATCTTTAGATTAGATTAGATTTAGATTTGATTCAACTTTGTCACAGAGTACTTGGCATCCAATTTCAGTCTGATACAAGGCTGCTTTTGACCTCTTTTCTGATTGGCTGTCTCCTTCAAAAGTAACCCAGACTGCAATAAATCGATCAAACAGTTAATATTCAAGGGCTTGCTTTAGAGAGCCAATATTCTATAGTTTTCTTATAAGTTTTCCTTCTTCTCTTCTTTACCTCTACCATCATTGTCTTTTTCAGATTGACCATATATACGTATATATATATATATATACACACACACACACACACACACACACACACACACACGTGTTTAGAAGTTTAGAATTGCTTCTTCACATAATTCTTGAAATACAGAAGAAAAGGTCTAAAATATACCTGTTGGTGAATAGTTTGTAATATTTAAATCTTACTGTACAGTGAAGGGAAACAAGTATTCAGTTTTTTTTGTTTATGTTTCTGTTATTTTCCTTCATATATGGTTCTCTTTTTCCCAAGGCAAGTGCCTTTCTCAAGCGCCCCAAGTGGCAGTTACAGCTTTGGGGCATCCATGGCAAAGGTTCAACTTTAACCTATTCAGCTGGCTAAATGTCTATAAAAGGTTACGGAGATGCTCCCACCTCCATAATTAATTGTAGGTATGGTGGTGTTGGAATCACATGTATACTGGATAAATATTAAACAAAAAAAATTATAATGGCTGAAAACTTTCACCTTACTGTACATAAAATTATAAAATTGTTAATATGGCAACTGTTAACCTATGTTTTGATCGTTTGTTAAATTGAGAATGGACTACTGGTCTATATGGGTGGTGAACAATACATTTGAAACTTAAAAAATGTAAAATTGTTTCATTTCAAAAATCTTAAAAATATTTTTTGCATGATATGAACCCTTAAAATATTTTTATCCAAGGATCTCCACATTTCTGCATACCAAATGTATTGTGTTAATTGTGGCCCAGGGCAATATGACGATCTTCTTGCAAAAGATTAGAAAGCTTTCACTAAAAACGAACAGTGAGAAAAAAGAGAGCATGTTCAGCTAATGTTTTCTATGGAGCTCAGAGGTGGAAGAGGACACATATGAGACAGGAGGGACATTACAGTGGCATGGATGAAAAAGGACCTATCGGAGTCACTTTGCCAGCAGGTGAATGAGGAAAGAAAGCTGAGGGAGTCATTTACAGGTCTATAATTGTTTGCGTCTTTCTACTGAGACTACAGAGTAGGGTGGACTGGAGTGGGGAGAGAGAGTGAGTGAGAGAGTGAGAGAGTAAGAGACTGAGAGACAGAGTGAGAGAGAGAGAGAGAGAGAGAGAGAGAGAGAGAGTGAGAGAGAGAAAGAAAGAGAGAGAGAGAGAGAGAGAGAGAGAGAGA
>JBBPCX010070170.1:0-10819 GCA_037974365.1 Hydrocynus forskahlii | reverse complement strand
CGGAAAGGTTATCTAAGTCTGCTGGACAAGAAGGTGTGCTAAGCGGGACTGATATTTTGGCAAAATTCTCTGTAAAAGCAGTAAAGATAAATTTGTTAGTTTCATAGGAAACTTTCACTGAAATTTATCTTCAGGCCGAACAGATAGCAGTGGTCACAGAAGGCAGTCAATGCAGTAATTGCTTTCAGCTGGTGGCCTGGTGGTAAGGGCGGCGCCCCTGTGATCAGAAGGTCATGGGTTCGATTCTCAGGACTGCTAGTGGTACCACTGAGTTACAATAATACACGTGCAATATGCAATGCAATGTATCCCTGAGATGCTCCTGAGAAAAGAGAAAATAGAATTAAAGGTAGAATAATGGAATAATTTGACAAATATGGACAACAGCACGAACACAACAGTACACTCATACGATGGGCTAAAATGATCTGAATAGTTACAGAGAATAAACTGAATATGTGCAAGCTGACATTGTAAAAAGGTGCAGATGGTATTATGGTGTGGGGAGAATTATGGTCTGGGGAGTATTATGGTATGATGAGTATTGTGGTGTGGGGAGTATTATGGTCTGGGGAGTATTATGGTATGTAGAGTATTATGGTATAAGGAGTATTATGATACGATGAGTTTTGTGGTATGGGAAGTATTATGGTCTGGGGAGTTTTATGGTATGAAGAGTATTATGGTTTGGGGAGTGTTATGGTTTGGGGAGTGTTATGGTATGACCAGATTTGGGGAATGAATGTGACGCATGTCCTAGTTAATGACTCTTGTGATCTGAGGATAAAAGATCCTCTTGAGTCTCTCAGGCCATAGGGCTGCAGAACCGTTTGCTCAACTGGTAGAACAGCCAGTCCGCTGAGATCTGAACACCAAGGCACTTAAAGGAGCTCAGTATCAGGCCTTCACCCCCAGGATGTGAAACTGTTTCTTCCCTCAGGACATCAGACTCCTGAATCAGAACTGTACTTCACACTGTACCAGGAAGCAGTTAAACAAGTGGCTGAAACAAGAAAGCAGTTAAAAGTCTCAGGATTGGTTTTGTTTGTGAAAAAAAGAAAAAGTAGCTGATATTTTGTGAGCTGGTAAGGAGAACACAGGTTCGGTCCAAGATTTCACCAGATTTTCAGGTTTCTGATGGAAACTATAAGCAATACTGGGCTTCCACAAGTAACACATTCTTATACTGTACAAAAAAAGCACTATTTCCTGTATAACGTTATTTGTATTTATTGTTTTTAGTTTTTTTTATTCTTTTTAGTTTTGTAATATCAAGTAATATTAATGTGACACTCACTGTTCACCTTACTGTCATAAAATGTTATCTCCCGAGCACGGTATATCACTATCATTGAGGTGGGATTGCCAGGGTTGCGCTGTTTGAACTCGAAACTGTCACCCACTTTTCTGCAGCTCTTTCCAAACAATGATTGATTGGAATGTTTAATCTAAAACTTCCAGTTCACACACAAAGGCACTGGCCAAGGTCACTAGAAACTGATTCCAGCTCTATGTACTCAAACAACACCGATAGACTTTTAGGCATAGTTTAATATAATTACTAAAATGTTAAGCTGTAAACACCACTCTTTCATTTGCAGGCAACTGTTCAATAGATTGCTGGTGCAATCATGAAAGGCGCTTACAAATAAAATGTATTATTATAATTATTATTATTTTGCTGTTGTCTATAATGGTTCTATTACTCATGACTAACAGTTTACGCACACAGCCATATCATTAATGATTATGAGAAAAATGTTTTTTGATTAATTAGCTCAACATTTAATTAACCTCTAACCCTTAGAAGACGCACAACGCAGCAAAAAAAATGGTAAAATGTTGTCATACAATGTGGTTCCCCCGTTTTTTGCTGGTGCTCAGACATCATGCCGAGCTTTGTTTGATGTTCCTATCTCATGTAGAACCAAAGTTATTGTAATTTAAAACATGTAATAATAATAACAGCTACTGGGCTTTTAAAAATGGCATCATATGCAAATGAACACAGAGAACAAAAATGAACAAATGTCATTTTTTAGGGCTTAGAAACAAACAGCAAAAACACAAGACGTTTGAACCTGGGAGAACTTTCAGGATAGTGTCCACTGAGTGAAAGAGCAGCTAACGGTGAGTGTGTAGGAGAGTTTTAGACTGTTTTACACCTGTTTTATTGGTCGAAATCAGATTTTATTAACACACTCTGACTTCTGGGGGTTAATTGTATTTTTAACACAGGTGTCACAATTATTGTCACCTATAGTGATTCTTATGAAGCTCTAATAGTCATCCATGATTCCCTGTTTCACTGGGGTATAAATATGAGATGACACAGCGGCCAAATTAATCATTCACAACATGAAAATGTAGACACAAACTGACCATAACCAAGCAATTTCCACAGAAATTCACTGTTTTAAACAACCAGAGCTGTAGCAACCTGGCCTAGAATAGGACAGCAGTTTATTTTTTCCCTATTTCTCCAAGGATCATGACTGGAGACTGGAAAACATATATATATTTAGCAGACGCTTTTATCCAAAGCAGCTTCCATTCCCTAACTACAGGGGACAATTGAACATCACCTTCATCCCAGCGAAGTATTTGGACGAAGTGAAAGCAAAAGGCCTACGAACTACGAAATGTAATTGCATGGTTGCTTAGGTAACTATGGTTGTCACTAGGTGGCTGCTAATGGTTGCTTCTGGTGCTGCTGCTGGCGCAGCAGTTACATTCTGGCACCTTCAAGTTGAACTTTTTTACTTTCTGCGAGGGAATTTTAGATTCGGACATTTGGTGGGTTTGGTTTAAAAGAACTGGAAGATCTGTATAATAGAAGATCAATTATGTTTTGGGGCTTTTTTTATCCGCAAGATGCTCTTGTTGTTATACGGGGCATCATGGGCACCAGTGAGCCACAACAAATATCCAAAGATGGTTTAATGAATTCAGAACCGAACTTCTGAAATCCCAGTCCCCTGACCTGAACCCCTGAAAACCCGTGGTCTGTAGAGTCCAAAACAAAGACCCCTGAAGATCTGGAGATGTTACTGAAGAAGACTTTCTGATTGCTTGTTTTTCTGTTTTCTTCTTGAGTATATTGTTGTCTTTGAGTCTTGTCCTCCACTGTTGTGTATTCACTGTACTGTGATTAATATTGTACAGCTCTTTTGTTTAATGTGTGTATGTTGTATTCGCTTTTGGATCTGTAAACACAGACTGTGTATGTACGTGCGTATGTGTGTGTGTGTGCTGTGCCAAGGCCCTGTTCGACTCTGTATATCCATATGGATGGCAGGACAATAAAGTTTTTTTGTGCTCTAGTTGGTTTACCTCCTGAACTGTCGCAGCTCACAGAGCTTTAGGTTTTCATTTTAGACCAACAATATACATTCACTTATGAAGAAATAAATAGATATGAGATATTTCTATTGTGCTAAGTTCCAGCAATTAGACAGTGTGAACAGTGTGCACATGAATGTGTGTGTGTGAGAGAGAAAAGAGAATAAGAGATGGAGAGAGAGAGAGCGGGATGGAGAGAAAGAGAGAGTAAGTAAGAAAAAGAGACAGAGAGTAAGAAGAATAGAGTAAGAAGAATAGACAAATAGGAAGGAAAGAGAGTAAAAGTGTGTGTGCGTGAGAGAGAGAGGGGGGAGAGAAAGTGAGAGGAGAGGATGAGAGACAGTGTGTGAAACAGAGAGAGAGAAAGTGAGAGAGAGGATGAGAGACAGTGTGTGAGACAGAGAGAGAGAGAGAGAGAGAGAGAGAGAGAGAAAGAGACCTCTCTCTCCTCCTGTTCTCTTTGTTCTGTACAGTTTGTACAGTTTAAGACCCTTTGTGAGTTTTCGCTGCGTGCTGCCTCCTTCGCGTGACTGCCCGAGCAGATTTAGGAGCTGTGTCCCGAGCACCGGGGCCCACCGCGCGGTAGAGCGGTGAGGCTCGCGCTTTCTCACGCGAGCAACGGGCAGCGCGGGGGCCCATGGAACCACGCACCGCGGCCACAGACAGGGGCGGGGCGGGGCGCGTGCAAGACAGGACAGGGCGCATGAGGGGAGCGCGTGGGACACCTGGCTGTGGAGCTTCTGGAACTTCTGGATAAACTCAGCAGACCCGATGTTCTCCGACTGCCAGGAACCCTAAGTAAAAAGAGACCCAAGCTCACCTGCTGCATCTCAGCCCAATAAAGATCTTTTCCTGATCCTACTCTTTATTCATCTGTATGTTATTGAATGTTTGTTTCATCCCCATCACATGCTGCTACCTCTTTTTATTCATGGGACAAACACTATGTCACTTTTCATAACCACTTGCACTAAGAATGTTATTTTATGATATCTGCTGTAGTTATTTGTTACTTTGTTAGAATTATTTTGAGGTCTGTGAAACTAACAGGGCTAGTGGTATTTACAGGTTAAAGGCGCTACATGGTCTATGCCACAGTCCTGCATTTCTAAAAGGTCTATGACACTAACAAATCTATTGCATTAAATACCATGGTACTAACAGGTCCTTGCACAAGTAGGTCTATGGTTCTAGATGGGCTGTGGCACTAACAGGTCTACAGAACTAACACATCTGCGGTACTAATAGGAGGAGGTTTCTGGCACTAACAGGTCATGTACAGTAACATGTACAGTAAACCCCTGCTAATTCTCGGAATTTGCAAATTGTTGGCGGAAACACCCGCAAATGCGCTGAAACGCAGATGGTTTTTTTAACGTTTTTTTTTTGTGACAATATATAATTTTTCATGCATTGCTAACTTATTAAGAAACCATATAATTTACTAATTTTGTAACATAAATATTAACATAAATTCAACTACATTTCCATTTAAAACTGGATACATTCTTTGGCACTGTGGAGAGAGCACAAAGAAAGTGCATCTTGGGATGGTGAAATATCCCCTTACTCAGAGGCCAGAGGTTTGAAAGAAGCCAGTCTGAGAGCGTCTCTGGCAGCTGCAGTCAGAATAGTTTCCCCTGGAGCTATCTCGAGTGTTTTGCTGAGTGGTCTTGTGTTTTTCATTTTGTTCTTCTTAAAACCCTGTTTTATTACTGTAAATGAAATTAATTTATTGCTGTATTTACCCTGTTTATACCAAAGAAATTGACAGCACATAAAAGAAAACGGGCTTGCATGAATTACAGTACAGTCTATACAGGGGTAACATTGGTATTTTACATTCTAGCACTGTGGGAGACAGCAGTTCACTGCACACTGTATGGGTTTACCTTTACATTTTTAAGCATAATGTATTAAGCTGAGTTTAAAATGAAATTAAAGTGTTATATTTTGGGGCATATTTGCGGTTTACACTATAAAAACAGGCATTTTAGGCATTTTTTTTAACCACATCACAAATTCTAAAATATCTATATTGCTAATAGATTTATCGCACTAATATATCTGTAGTACTAACATTTCTATGGTACTAAGAGGTCCATATTACTAAGAGGTTTATTGTAACAACATATCTATGGTACTAACAGTTCTATTGTACTAACAGGTTAAATGCATTAACTGGGTTGTGGTTTGTGATTCCAAAACCACCGAAACTATCACAGATGTGTTTTATACATATATTTTATCTCAAAGCCCCAAACTAATTTTAGTCCTAACCCCAATCCCGGGCCTCAATCAAATTAGAACTTTAATCTAGTCCCATTAGTTTACAGAGTGAGTGTGTAAACAAGGAGCAGCAGGAGCTCGCGCTCACCTGTCTCCTGCACGGTGATGAGTGAATGAGTGAGTGTGTGTGTGTGTGTGTGTGTGTGTGTGTGTGTGTGTGTGTGTGTGAACTCGGTCAACCCCCTCCCCCCTCGCCCCAGCATCCTCACGCGCGCGGGCTCAGCGCACCCTCGCGCTCTCGCGCTCTCACGCAACCTAGCCAATGTTTAACCCGCGCGCTACAGGTGCACGCACGCGAGCGGAGAAAGGAAAGAGAAAAAACAGGTAACGAGGTTTCACACGAACATCAACCAGCAAACTGCCATTCTCTTATTACTGAAACTCACAGAGAGAGAGAGAGAGAGAGAGGGACAGAGAGAGAGGGAGAAAGAGAGAGAAAGAAAGAGAGAGAGAGAGAGAGAGAGAGAGAGAGAGAGAAATCACTGTTTTTTATTATTAACTGAAGTTAATTCAGCTCAAATCAGGCTGACAGAGGTGCATGTTATTTGTTCATTATTACAGTCTCTTTAAGTTCATTATTTGTACTTGTACCGTGGTAAATCATAAATAAATAAATCCACACATTCGTTTATACCTACATAAATAAACGAGCATTTACGTGGCTTTTTTATAACAGTTTATGTGTGCCGAGCTGAATCATGTAGACTCCATAATAAAAAGTAAACCTGCTATTAAAAGCGCAGGTTATCTAAATGGTTGCAGATTTGGGACGTTTGCCAACTGTATAATAAACCCATAATAAACCTACTGAAGAGGTACATTCATTTGTTTTTTGTGAGTTTATACTATCTATCTATCTATATATACTTTACTGCTACTTTGATACATTGCTGTTTGCACTGATTTACTCCTGTTATTTGGTTGTTTGTTTGTCTGCATGCTTTTTGTTTAATTAATTATATTCTTATGCTACCTAAATACGTTAATTCTAGTTATTTTTAAAATATGTAATCTGGTTACTCTCGTTGTTCATTTATGTATTTGTTTATTAAGTTGTTTATAACTTTCATTAATACACGCATGTGTGTACATGCATTAACACGCGTATTACATGCATATCTGTATTTATTCATTCGCTCTAAATATTAACTCGCTTGTTTATTTATTTGGTTACACTGCTGTTTATTTCACGACTGCTCCAAAAAACAAACAAACTAAACAAGCAAACAAACAAACAAAAAAGATAGAATCTTGTGTAAACATGGCGTTGTATTAGATTGATTTATTCAGGCGGTGGTCCGAGGGGGTCTTTATCAGAGGGGAGGGGTTTGCTCCATGCTGCTGCGCGCGCGCTCGGAGCCTGTGCATTTAGGCGCCGCTTGCGCTTCTCACGCGATTCTCTCTCTCTCTCTCTCTCTCTCTCTCTCTCTCTCTCTCTCCCTCTCCCTCTCTCTCAGGTGAGATGCGCGCTTCGCCACCGTGGCGTCACCGGGAGTGCAGCCAATGGGGCGACGAACCGCTCTATAAAAGATTAATGCCGCGCGCACCTACTGCCACACTTCCATTCAAAAGGCCAACAAAGTGACCCAACACCAACCTCTCCTTACCTGACCGAGCGCGAGCCCGGCTCCACGCGCCCCTGAAGGTAAGCTGATTGACTTATTGATTGATTGATTGATTGATTGATTTATCTATCTATCAATTACCTTCCAGAGGTATAAACAACAGCCCTGTTTTGCTGCTGAAATTAGACTTTTTTTACCGGTACTGTTGGTGGTCAAGTAGACCTGGCATCACTCATTAACTCTCTCAGCACTAAATCAATAAAAACAGTCCTGCAGGTCAAATGGTGCATCAGAAATAATTCTTTTATTATGTCTATTGACCAGTACTATGAGGGGCGGTTATTTCAGGCTGTTTGCTCTCAAACCGTAATGTTGGCACTGGTCTGCCCTCAGTTTGCTTTAGGGAATAAAAGACTATCATTGTAATACTGTACAGTATAATGGTATCACACTATCGTTATATTAATAACATGACACTATCATTGTATATTATTGAGACTATCATTGTGCCTGTATCAGTTATATTTTAAATTGCATTGACTTCACACACTCTGTATTCACTGTTCGCATAAATGCAGTGCAGCTTTAAAACTCATTTAAAGTACCCATATAATCATTCAGTACTTTCTTTGCAGTTATATTGTAAGTAATACTGACTCCACACACTCCGTAATTAATATTTGCATTGAAGAAAGCCAGGAAAGTGAATGCGCTGCACATTTACAATTAATTTAAAGTACACAAATTGACCCATATAATAGAAAAACTAGTTTGACACTGTTTAGTAATAAGTTTAATATATCACGGATGATATGCACTTAGTTTTCTTGGGGAAAATAGCACTATCATTCAATACTTTCATTCCTTTGCAGTTATACTGTAAGTTGCGTCGACTCCACACACCCTGTCATGACAATTTGCATTAATGAAAGGGTACAAAGGTGAGGAAGTGAATGCAAAAATCCCATATGGAGGAAAAATGCCCTTTTGAAGTCACTGCTTTTGTGATGTCACAAAATCCAACTCTCGTACATATTTATCTTTTTTTAGTGCCAGTGGGTTTTTTATATTGTACATTCAATACTACAGACACTCAAAAATGACCACAGTGACCACACACTGACCAAACTATGAACACACTGAAAATACATTAAAATGCATTGTAGTGCAGTTAAAAATACATTAAAATGCACAGTACAAAGTGCTGACTTTGCAATTTTTGACAGAATGGAAAAAGAAATGTGAAATAATGACTGAATGGAAATGTAACATGAAGTAAGAATGTGGCATAAAGACTGAATGGCAGTGTGACATTAGGTCAAACGATGTGAATGAGTGGAAAAGAAACTGTTTAATGCTATTCAATGGGTTCTCATTCAACACTGTAGATGTTCATTCTTCACTGTAGGTCTTTGTTCATCCCTGAGCCAGCTGTGAAGGCCCTCATTCAATGACCTGAAGATATTCACCTCACCCAGTGTTATGACTTTCTTATCCATCAGCTGTTTTCTCGCTTTTTCTCCCAGTTTCTTCCAGTCGGACGCTGTATAAACCACAGAAAACATGTCGTTGGCTGTTCTGCCATTCTTCGGTCCCATCTCCGTGTCGGAGAGCCTGGTTGCCATGGTGACCATCTGCACCGTGTACCTCCTCCTGCGGCTGACCCGGCCCAAGATCCCAGAGGGTCTTCAGCCTCTCCCGGGCCCCCAGGCCCTCCCCCTCATCGGGAACGCTGTGGAACTGGGCCAGAACCCCCACCTCAGCCTGACCGCCATGAGCAAACGCTATGGCAATGTCTTCAGGGTCCACATCGGGACGCGGCCCGTAGTGGTTATAAGTGGCAGCGAGACGGTGCGGCAGGCACTGATCAAGCAGGGGGAGGACTTCTCGGGGCGTCCAGACCTATACAGGTAAACAAAGACAAACTATCACACAAACAAACAGGTTAGATGGAATTTCACAAATCCATGCAACAGCTGGCGACATTAAGGAGAAATCTGGAGCCGAACCTGTGTTCTCCTCACCAGCTTTCAAAATCTCAGAAAATATCACTGCTTTGCATGAATGAACTTTACAAGCAGAAAGACACTTTAACATGGCTTTGGGTGGGTGCCAAGGCTTTTGCACAGCACTGTGTTAACTTGCAAAGTTCCTTTTAAAATAGCTTTTTAAATGTATAATTGGGCTATATATTTGATATATAGTAATCCAACATCTAATTTTAAATGTTTTGTTGTATAGCAATCCAACATCTCATTTAGATATTTCTTCTTATTATTTTTTGTATGATTATTGCAGTTTCCGCTACATCAATAATGGCAAAAGCCTGGCCTTCAGCACGGACCAGGTCGGGGTGTGGCAGGCTCGCCGCAAGCTGGCCTTCACAGCCCTGCGCTCTTTCGGCACAGTGAAAAGCCAGAGCTCGGGGTACTCGTGCGCCCTGGAGGAGCACATCAGCAAGGAGGGGGTGTACCTGGTGGAGAGGCTGCTCAAGGTCACCGAGGCCAGCGGCAGCTTCGACCCCTTCCGCCACATCGTGGTGTCTGTGGCCAATGTCATCTGCGGCATGTGCTTTGGCCGACGCTACAGCCACGACCACCAGGAGCTGCTGAGCCTGGTGAACATGAGTGACGAGTTCAACCAGGTGGCAGGGAGCGGCAACCCGGCCGACTTCATCCCCTTCCTCCGCTTCCTGCCCAGCAAGACCATGACCAAATTTGTCGACATCAACAGTCGCTTCAATACCTTCGTCCAGAGGATTGTCAGAGAGCATTACGACAACTTTGATAAGGTCAGTGCGTCTGAAGACCAGCTCCAGGAGTTTAGTTAGACCTAGATCCACCAGGCCTACTCAAAAAGGCCCGCAGGATAATTACAGTAACCAAAGTGGTGTGCTTGATTTAAAAGTATACATCGTTTCCAAATATATAAGCTAAATTACATCAGTAATTACTGGCAGTAAATGAAAATTGTGCCATTGTTATTTATTAAGGTGAGAATTGACAGCATATATGCATTATACTGCTAATAGTGCTGTAATCCCTGACATGTCTCTGTATAGCTCTGAGCCAAATCATTGTCCATAATGGCTCCTGTGCCTGAAGGAGATGTTCAGGTGCACCAGTATATTAAAGTCTTCAGGCTGATAGATCTTCAGGACCAAAGCTGAGAATCACTGATCCCTGGCATTGAAAATGTCAGTACATTGAGGGATGTTAATGCCATCCATGTCCTCCTTTTCAGAACAACCTTCGTGATATCACAGACTCCCTCATTAATCACTGTGAAGACAGGAAGCTGGACGAGAACTCAAACATGCAGGTGTCCGATGAGAAGATAGTGGGAATTGTGAATGACCTTTTTGGGGCTGGTGAGTAAGGAAGCAGTTATTATTAGTGAGCAGGCATATCTTCCCTGTTTCATCTCCAGAATGATAACTAAACAGAAAAAAATTAACATGTAGTGAATGTTTATGTAATATGTTTTTAACATGTAACTATTCTGGGCGGTTTTGTATTGTTTGTGAGTAATTTGGGTCATTTCTATTAATCCATTTGGATATACTATTAAGCCATTTCGATATATACAGTATATCTAAATGGATTAATAGAAATGACCCATAT
>JBBPCX010070169.1:0-10820 GCA_037974365.1 Hydrocynus forskahlii | reverse complement strand
ACAGTGTGAATACTGATATTTTTGTTATTGAATTTCAAATAGGACCAATTTAAAGGCCAAAGGCTTACGTTTTTCAGCTACAAATGGCCTACTGATGTTTTGCTTTTATATTTTACATTAGGCTATTATTTGTGCATAAACATATCTAGATCTAGTAATAAACACACCGTTTGTTTGAAAACAACATTTTTTGTCATCCTTACTGCAAACTTATATGAGCGATAATATCATTAAATGTGGAGGGGGGCCTTACAATATTTTCTGGGGGAAAAGGGGGTCTCAGGCAAAAAAAGGTTGGGAACCACTGCTCTATGGTCCACTTCTGGTGCTCACATACCCACTGTAGGCACTTTTGGCAGTGGACAGGGGTCAGCTCGGGGACACTAACTGGTCTGTAGCTAGGAAGCAGGCAGTGATGCACTGTGTGTTCTGACCCTCTCCCCACACATTAGCGAGTCTTGGGTAATAATCGCCGGTTCAGAGCCTGTGAAGTGAAGTGGCATTTGGCAGGCAGCCTTATCTAGGTAAAGGGACAGTGTTGAACCTGCAACTTTGTGGTCATTAAGTCAATAGGCAAGTGTTTTACCCACTAGGCTACTACCACCTTTTTCCTTGGTCCACTTTTGGTAGGTACTGACCACTGCATCCCAGGAACACCCCCCAGGATCTGCTGTTTTGTAAATACTCTTCCTCAGTTGTCTAGCCATCACAGTTTACCCCTTTTCAAATTGGAAGTTACAGCTTCAGACTCTTGGTAGGGATGAAGTTATATATCATATACTGTAGGTTTATGACAACTGCTGCCCCATTGCTGGCTGCATACAATCAATGAAGAGCAGCAGGTCTTCACGAGCCACTGAGCTCCATTGTTGCTATTCCCACATGTTCTGTCTGCCACTCTGTCTCTTGAACATAAACAAATCCCCTCATTACTCAGTCGTAGAAGATGAGGAGCTGCAGTGCGGAAGATACCACCACACCCAGAAACCAAACCCACATTTCCATGGAGCATACCGCTTTGTGCACATCTTTTGGTTATTAGGCATTAGCATATAATGAGCCTAGTTACATTAATATTAAATAATGTATAGTCTTTTACACTGAGTAAACCTTCACTCAGGGGCCACTTTATTAGAAACACCTACCACTTTTCAGGCTACCAGTTCATCTGCTGCCGACCATGTTCCACAGCAGTGCTAGTCATACGCAAAAGTCTGGGCACTCCTGGTCAACAGCATATTTGGAAAAGAACAAACAATACAAAAATATGTTCAAAAATCGTGGTACATTTGATATTTTGTGTTTATTATTATTAATATTTTTGTCAATATAATAACCTTTTTTATTACTTTGAAATCAACAAAATCAACAAAACCAGTGGTGTTCAAATTTTTGCATATGACTGTAACATCTCTAGATCTTATGGTGGTCCTTTATGGTGTGTGGGGGTATGGGGGATGAGGGGGGTGCTAGAATAGTGCAGAAAATCCACAGTCTTAAACATAAAAGTGCACCAATTGTCATGACTGGGCTGTGCCCGTTCAAGAAACAGGCGCAAGAGCAGACTTCCACGTTTCTTTACTTTATTACAAAGGATTGGCATGAGGGCCCAAAACTCTAAACAGCAAAAGAACTTCAAACAGCCACAACTCGATGTACTGTGTTGGACAACTGACCACCAATAAACACAAAGACGGCCTATATATACACATAGCACTGAAACACAAAACACTTGATATTAGTCTCATCCCTGGGAGCTGAGAACCCTTATTGCTTACATCTGCCAGAGATAAGACCACAGTCCCAGTCAAGCTAAAAGTCCTTAACAAAAACAGCGGCCTAGGGATGTCACACCAATATGGTGGATGTTTTATAAACTGGCCATTGAATCAGATGTTTGAAAAGTTCCACTGGATGTGACTGTGCTGGAACAGGCCATATATATTTATCATATTTATTTTTACACTGTATTACCTTACAAGACAAGACTGTCTGTTTAGCCAAATTTCGTCACATTTGTGCTCAGACAAGGCCAGAGCATATGTGGTTTTGTCATAAAGCATATGTAGGTCATTGCCCGTCCACAAAAAGACCTTGTGAGTTGTGGTCTACAGATCGAAACCTAGAACCTCCCCCATCGACCTGTCCAACTTTTGTCACTTCACCATTTATCAAATCAATCCCTGTCAGCCCCCACCACAGCCCAACCGACAACCCCATTCCCCAGTTGACAAATGGAAAGCTTGCCTTGGGCCCGAGGGAGGTTAAACCTGCCCCTGAGCCAGAGAGCATATATATCAAACTCAAGGCTGTACTTATATTTTTTAAACGGTATTTTGTATGATATTTAAATATGCTCAAAATCCATCCAATATACTGATAATGAAGAAATGGTATTATTACACTATGGCAGGCGGCCATATACTGCCTCCAAAAATATTTTGTCTCCAGCCTTTCCTACCAATGAAAATCGTACTTCTCAATCCCCATCAAAAGCCCCATGATGGTGCTTCCATGGTTGGGGGTTCAAATCAGGGTCCTGGCCTTGTTTGTATGGAGTTTGCATGTTCTCCTCTTAACTTGTTTTTGGCCTCTAGGATCAACAAAATGTTTTGTCTGCCTCCATCAGTGTTAACTCAATATCTATGGCCTTAACCAAAATTAACAGAAAAGTTTAGTTTTAAATTTTAAAGTGCAGTCAAAAGAGGCAAACACACAGTTTTTGTTTGTTTGTTTGTTTTTAGTCATGATGACGATTGTCAGAGCTGGGGACTGTCAGTGGGCGGCCACTAGAGGCTGTCTTTGTTCTGTTAGGTTATGTTCTGTGCTTTTATTTTGAAGGGTGTTTGGGGGCTTAAAGATTGAGGCGTCACAGCTGTGTTTGGTTTGTGTTAGGTGCTTTTGTTTTGTTATTGATGGTTGGGATTGTGTTATACATATTTAACGGGTTTTTGTTCTATATTCAAGCGTGGGTCAACTGTCGTGTTTGGTTTGTTTCTCACCTGTCTCCTTTTGGTTCTCAGAGTTAAGCTGAAGTTATGTATCTTGTCCTCGCGCCAGCTTTTGTGTAAAGTTTAATAAAAGTTATCAAGCATGAATGTCTGCCTACGCGCCTGCCCTCATTGAGGAGAAGAAGGGAAACGTGACAACTATAGTAGTCATGCAGCTGGTATTAGCTGGGATAAACCTTCTATAAACATCTAACAGTGCCATATTTTGTTTTTTAATTTTGATTACTGTGACTTTTGATCAGACTGGAAATTCATCTCCACCAAAGAAGGTACTCTAACAATATGAATTTTAGCCACTATTTTTGGTCATCTAAACCTCTACACTGAGAATGCTTTAATCAGTCTTTAATTAGCAGAAAGACAATTTCAAGCTTCTCCACACTTCAGTCAGGAATATCTCAACTTTTTTTCTCAAGTTCTCCAACATTTGCAGTTCTTTTTACAGCTAAATGCACATCTTGGGTCATAGCTGATATACTGAGGAGCACTTTGCCAGACATTTCATGTCTTTGATGACCGAGATCATAACTTCATGAGGATTCTTATTAATATTTCAACCATCGACAATCTTTGTTTGATCAATGCGACACGCTGTTTATCCCCCCCAAGTTTCGGGAGGCATAGCATATAGGAAACTGTAGATGAAAGCTTACGGAGGTAAACCTCAATAAATGAAAAAATCTTTAAGTCCATAATGGTCCATTGTGTGTAACAGGTTTTTGACCTGTACTTGTCATGGAATGATATGAAAATAGGAAAGCGAAACGAACCAAAACAACTTTTTGTTGTAAAGTTGGTTAAAAGGTTCATAAAGAAGGCTTTGTTAGGCCATTCAGCTTTGTTAGGCCATTCAGGGGGGGTTGTGATGCGGAATTGCTGTTCACACTCTTCCCAGCCAAATGAGCTTCAAAATATGCTTCAAATTTAATTTCCCCTGATTAAATAAAGGTTAAGGGAAAGGTCTTATTCAAATGCCTCACGTCTGGAGTTTAATTATGCAGCACAAGAAAACACATGTAGCAAATGTTCTACCATTAATCTGGAAAATTCCCCCCACAACGAGTGGTTCTCTTACCGTTTACTTTAATTATTCATTGTTTTGGATTTGTATGCTAATGGGGTGTGGTTGTAACTGGCTTACATGGATCTTCCAGCAAGTGTTCTGGGGAAACTGATGAAAAGGAAGCACTGAGTGAATTAAATACATGTATAGATCAGGCTGGATATGACTTAATGTTGCCAACCCAGCAGTAAAACCAAGTAGCGCTGGACACATAGATTACGATGGAGGATGCTGCAGGAAATGCAGGAATTTTCTGGATAGGCTATCCATGAGGGTGAAGGCTAGCAAATGGTTCTTCTGAGCAGCATGAAGCACCACAGCATCTTTACAAACTGAACAGTGGATTTTTCCCCGCATTTGCGGGAGAACGGCAAATGCTTACACTGAATGACAGGGACAGAGGTCCATCCTACCCACCCAGTGAGTGCAAGGACAACTGTGCTGTCTTGGACATCCATGGGTGGGGTACAACCAACCAACCAGATTGAGCTAGACATCTCTTGATGATGGGAACAACACTTAGAGTTACACTTCTCAGGAACCCATTGTTTAGATTGGCTACTTAATGTTGGATGATTAACCATACACCAACTCATCCCAAAGGAAGTGCATCACTTAGTTTCACTGCTCCACTGCCCACTGATGAGGGGCTTCATACTCCTCTTGCTGATGATTGGTACTGGGCATGGTGACCTTAGGCTGGACAGGCTGATAGGCTGAACCAACTTGTGGAAAAGCTGACAGTCACTGGGTTCTTCACAACTGCCAGTGCTTATCTGTAGAGATTGAAAACCTTTTGGTGCAAATAAATAAAAGAAAACAAATCACTGTGCCAGCTCAGTGGTGTATCATGAGTAAAATGTATATTTCAACAACAGATCATTTGGCTTTCCATCCCTCACTCCTTTCAACCCAGTCGCCCGTGGGCTGTCTACTGGCCATGAGTGGAGGGAGACACACAAATCCAGCTGCCTGCAGCTTTGATGCTTTTCCTGCTCCAGATACGTTGAACCCCAGGCATCATATCTGCATGCTGAATTTTGTAATAATTTGAATAAAAAATGGTCCCCTTTCCTGTTTCTAATGACTGGAAATAAAAATGCACAGGAAGGTTTCTTTGAGGTCCCCTGAAGGAGGTGTCTGGGAAGTTGTCAGGAAAACATCTCAAGACAGAGGAGAAACCCATCACCACTAACAAATAAGATCTAGAGTGTTTGAAAGATTATCAAAAAGCCCAGGGAAACTGACGACTACAGCTGTGCCAGGGTGTGCACTATTATCAACATCTACACAACATAAATGAGCATGTTATTACTAAGAGGATGCTTGTAAAAAGACTTTCTGCTGAAAAATCCAGATGATGTCCTTAGTTGGTCTAAGCTGGTGACCTACAGTCTTGCTTAATGGAAGTAAGCTAGACTTATCAGTGTGGTTGGACATCCTGTTCGTCAGAACAAATCACATTTACACAATTTTTCACTCAACCCAGATGCTGTTGATCAGCCAAAACATGTTTGGAGTCCAGATTTTACTTTTTCAAGTTTGAACTGGAGATACAAAATTATTGTTGGTAACACTACAAGTCAACAATACAGTCCAAAATATTCTATCACTCATTCCAGATCTTTGTTAGAGTAGTCCAGACTTGGATATGTGGTTTAGGACACAGTATAACTTTCTTAGAACTATTAAATGGACACAATTTCACCACTACAGCTGTAATAAATAATTATTCTACAAAGGATGCAGAGCAATGATCTAAGAAGACTGAATCTAGTGGTAAAATATAGCCTGCAGCATTCAGAACTAATTTTAGAATAACAATGTAGAATTTTTAGAGAATTACAGTTTTGGATTTTAAGATTCCACACACAAACTAAAACCATTTTTGAGACTTATTCATGCCCAAAATCACTCATCCGAACAAATTACCAGAGAGAAAACATATTCTGCCTGCATGTGATCTGAAGACAAAGGCCTTCCACCGCCTGATAGCCAGTAATGGTTTTGGAAAGAAAGATAAGAGTAAAAAAGTGCATTCTGGTCATTCAGGTAATGGATAGTGAGGAAAGTAATCAGAGATGCCAGTAACAGAAATATAATTTGTACAGAGTAAATGACCCATATATTAAGCTGTACAGGGCTCCCTTTTTCAACAAACCTTGCCTTGAGTTGCCTCCACAGGGAAGCATGCTGTGAATGCAAATGTTCTTCATGGGTGTGAATGCATGACCCACCTTAAAAATGGATACATGCTGATCACTAGACCAGCTGCAGTCCAAGTGTAATTGGGAATCCATTGCGATACATTTGTGAATGAGGTAGCACTGCACTGTATACACTAATTAAATCCTATCTAAATGGATGAAACATCAAAAAAGGAAGAAAAAGTATGTAAAATCTGACATACAGTGAAACGTACTTTAAGTATAAATAAGAAAAAATGGTATTGTATATGTAAAGTCCATATTTATTAGTATAAACAAAAATATGTTTTGAATTATATTATGGTATATATGTAAGTGTAAAAATATATCATTCAGTGTTAATATGTAGATCTAGATTTATATTTATTAACATTTGCATAAATGTATATAATAAGTATATTTCACTATTTTTCCCCAATTTAGCCTACAAATGAATTACATAAACCTAAACTAAATTGAATAATTTCAAAAAATATTTCCTGAATAAGATTGATAAAGCATTTCCCAGGTGCTAGGGTGTTGAAAGTCAGTAACAATGGATGGTATTTTAGGTGGTTGCTATCGTGTTGCTAAGCTGATGCAATGGTATCACAGGAAGTTGTTATGCTATCTCTGGTGGTTGCTTAGATGTTGCTAGGTGGCTGCAATGGTATTCCATTTTAAGGCCATTAGCATTACTAAATGGTTGCTATGGTGCTGCGTGATAGTTGCCCAGATAGTTGCTCAAATGATTGCTACGGTATCTTTGTGGTTTACTAAGACATTGCTAGGTAGTTACAATGGCATACAAAGTGCTTGCCATGGTGTTGCTCACCATTTGTTATGGTATCCCAGGTTGTTGCTAGGATGTTCCGATTGTCTTCCATTGCTTTGCATTGCACACACACTAAATCATTTTTCCCTAAATATTATTTTTTTGCTTAATACATTATATAGAAAGAAAAGATGTTTTTATGAGATTTTGCTGTCAGTATTGTGACTGAAACAAGTAATGAATAATGCCCAGGCTGATAGCCTTCAGTACTAATAACAAGAAGCACCCATTATGACAAAGTCCAATAGTTTTCAGACAAAGAAAAATCTTGAGAGAGAGAGAAACGTACCAGTGAGATTCTTCAGGCCAAGCTGCCGGAGGCCAAAGTAGCCATCCCGTCTGTAGTTGAGGAAGATGGACAGAGCATAGCGCCCTTCGTAAAGTTTGGTGCCACGGATGATGCGCAGGTTTTCCAGAGGCAGATAATCAAATTGGTTCAGAGCCACCAGAACATACCCCGTCACCTCCCGGATTGACTGCAGAAATACCACACAAACAAGAAGTTGTAGTGTCCTAGCAACATATATATATATTCATAATTCATCTCAAGTGTCCACATGCCAAAGTCAAAGTAAACTTTTTTGTCATCTCAACTATATATGTATACACTGGGACAAGAAAGTATGGCTCCAAATAGAGTGTGATACATAGAAAACACTTATATAAATATACATATAAACTCTAAACTAGAAGTAATAAATATAAACTCTAAACTAGAAGTAAGAAAGTGGAAAATGTGCAAAAATAGTCATCTCATATTTAACAAACTTGAAACAGTTAAAAGGCATAGTGTAAAAAACTAAAACCCTCTGAATAAGGCAGGTGGATGATACCACACACTCTAGAGCTACAGATTACCTAATGAAATGACTGTTTAGGTCACATGTAAGTGTAAGTTAATTTCATTAGTAATTGGGTAATGTAGCGAATATTTTCATGAATAATCGTTCTTATTTCATATAAAAAAAAGGTGGTAACTACAAATATTCATGTCTTTCTGAGATCCTGCTGATTTTACAGCTCTGACAGCTCTCATTTAATTTCATGAAGAGGCAATCTGTCAATTTAACAGATGACATCTGTCGTGACAAAATTACCCAATTTTTTCATATTTATTGTAGTTTTCTCTCTTTATACCACCACAATGGATATGAAATTACGCAATCAAGACGTGACAGAATGATCGATTTTCAGCTTTAGATTTATTCTAAAGTCACGTCTGGTCCGCCTCAGTCACGCCCCCAGTGGAGACCTTCCCCCAAATGTTAGGTGTATTGCGATTTATATTTCGCAGAACACCCAGAGATAAATTCAGTGTAAAAGGGCTCAGTGATGACTCAGCGTTTAACGGGACGGGGCGCAGAATTCGGCTACAGCCATATGGATGGGGGGAAACACACAAATACCTGAATACACTAAGTTCAGGGCAAAATTCAAAGCTGCATTCGATCATCTGGATCATGGAAAATCTACTAGCTCGTGCCTGTTAACGTTAAAGCAGGGAAGTGACTCAGCAGCGGAATATTCCATAAGCTTCCGAAACCTCGTAGCCAAGAGTGACTGAAATGAACCTGCCCTCCAAGCAGTCTATCGCAGGGGGCTCTGCCCCGAGTTGCAACTGGAATTAGCCTGCAGAGATGAAGGTTTATCACTGGATAAGCTCTTCACATTAACTATTAAGTTAGACCAGCACCAAAAGACAAAGTGCACCACCCTGAGCCCCAAAAACGTCAAATCCACTGTGAAGGTCCAACAAACTGTAGTTCCAGTACAAGAAGAAAACTCACAAGAACCCATGGAGATTGAAAACAACAAGTTAACCCCACAAGAAAGGAGACAGCGACGACAAGAGGGGTTATGTCTGTATTGTGGGGGTAGTGGACATCTTGTCCACTCCTCAAGCCCAAGGTTATGTCTCCCCCATTGACTATTTCCCTAACTCCAATGCAAAAAACACTATGTACTTTTACTGCCAAATTATCTGTCACTAATCTGTCTGTTTTTGTTTCTGCTCTCATAGATTCCGGATCGGCTGGCAACTTTGTGTCCAGCAACAAATGCAACAGAGATGTCACCGTCATCAAACCGGTTAAGGTGCGTGCAAACCAGATTCAGATTCAGATTTTATTTGTCACATACAACATCATACATGGTACGACATGCAGTGAAATGCTTTTTGCAATGCCCGACCTTAAAAACAGTAAAAACAGTAAAAAAAAAAAAAACAGTAAAAAAAAAACAAACAGTAAAAACAGTAAAAACAGTATGATGGTAAAGATAAAGTGCAGGTGCATTGCCAAAAAGAGATACATGAATGTATGATATACATATGAGAACTGTATGGGGTGGAGTATTAATATACATATAATATACATGATGTACATATAAGAACTGTATGGGGTGGATATAATACAAATAAGAACTGTATGGGGTCGAGTATTAATGTGATATATGAATATAATATGAATAATAGACACAGTTCCAGATGTTGCAGATGTTAAAGTGCAGGTGCAACACAGAGAAGGATATGAATGTGGATATGAACATAATATGAATAATAGTCACAGTTCCAGATGTTGCAGATGTTAAAGTGCAGGTACATAATCATACCAGATGTAATTACAGAGTCCGGATCTGCACCTGATTCAGGGCCCGGATAGCTTGAGGGAAGAAGCCCCTCCTCATTCTCTCTGTGTTGGCTTGAAAGGAGCGGAAGCGCTTCCTTGACTTCAATAGAGAAAAGAGTCCGTTGTCAGGATGACAGAGATCTTTCATGATCTTCCTGGCTTTAGTTTGGCACCCTTTGGTGTAGATGTACTGTAGGTCAGGAAGCTCAGAGCGAATGATGCGTTCAGCTAAACGTACCACTCCTTGAAGATCTTGTCTGTCCTGCCTGGTGCCTTTGTTTACATCAGAAATCCACAAACTGCTAAAAACACGGGATGCTGCTTTCAGAGCAAACAATGCTAAAATGCTCAGAGCAGCCAGGACCAACCTCTCCCGGGGCATCAAGCTGGCAAAGCATGAGTACACCAAGAAAGTCAACAACCACTTCACCTGTTCGGGGGATTCAAGACGCATGTGGCAGGGCATCCAAACCGCATGTGTGTGACAGCGATGCCTCTCTCCCCAATGCACTAAACTCCCTCTACACCACGTTTGAGGCCCAGGACACTGAGCCAGCACAAAAGACCCCCCCCACCCCCCGGCAGACAACAGAGTACTGTCACTATCTGCAGCTAGTGTAAGAAAGACTCTTGCCAGGGTCAACCCACACAAAGCCGTTGGACCAGACAACGCAGCCAAGCTTCCGTCTCACAGTGCTTCAAGGCCACCACCATCAAACCTGTACCAAAGAGGTCCACAGTTTCAGAGCCCAATGACTACCGCCCAGTAGCACTTACTCCAATCATCATGAAGTGCTTTGAGCAGCTAGTCCTGAGCCACATCAAGAATCAGCCCCCCCCCCACACTGGACCCACTGCAGTTCGCGTACCGTGCAAACCGGTCAACAGGCGACATGATCTTCCTCGCACTACACCTGGCCCTATCACACCTGGAACACCGCAACACCCACGTGAGAATGCTGTTCATCGACTTCAGCTCAGCATTCAACACCATCATCCACTAGCAGCTGATCAGTAAGCTGGACCTGCTCAGACTGAACGCTTCCACCTGCAACTGGATCCTGGACTTCCTTACTGGAAGACCCCAGACAGTCCAGA
>JBBPCX010070168.1:0-10821 GCA_037974365.1 Hydrocynus forskahlii | reverse complement strand
TCACCTGTGTCCTGTCATCATCACCTGTGTCCTGTCATAATCACCGGTGTGCTGTCACCATCACCTGTGTCCTGTCATCATCACCTGTGTCTTGTCATCATCACCTGTGTCCTGTCACCATCACCTGTGTCCTGTCATAATCACCGGTGTGCTGTCACCATCACCTGTGTCCTGTCATAATCACCGGTGTGCTGTCACCATCACCTGTGTCCTGTCACCATCACCTGTGTCCTGTCATCATCACCTGTGTCCTGTCATCATCACCTGTGTCCTGTCATAATCACTGGTGTCCTGTCACCATCACCGGTGTCCTGTCACCATCACCTGCGTACTGTCACCATCACCTGTGTCCTGTCACCATCACCGGTGTCCTGTCATAATCACCGGTGTCCTGTCACCATCACCTGTGTCCTGTCACCATCACCTGTGTCCTGTCACCATCACCTGTGTCCTGTCACCATCACCTGCGTACTGTCATCATCACTTACATACTGTCATCAACTGCATACTGTAATCATCATCTTGGTACTGTCATCATCACCTTTGTCCTGTCACCATCATCTGTGTCCTCTCATCATCAACCAAAATCCTATTGCCATCACCTACTTTCTTTCATCATCTCCTACATCATGTCATCCTCAACTGCATCCTGTCACCACCTACATCCTGTAGTCGTCACCTGCATCACCTACATTTTTACTCCATCAAATCTGAACAGACATGTTCAAATTTTTTGGAAATGAGTGTATTTTTGTCTGTCCTGTATCTGTGTGCAGTACCTTCAGTTCACTGAATTTTGTTCTCTCTACATCATATAAGATGAGCAGGTCTCCATTCATACCATCTTTTCCACAAACATCGCACTTGGTCTGCTGCCCCCGAGTGGGGTAGAAGTTCACCCATACCTGGAAAATGTATATTTTTTATATTAAATGTCTGTAATAACCATGTTTTTACACAACAGCCTAACTGACCTATAAATGACCGAATAGATACAGTGACGTAGTAAGTGTAAAATTAATTTAAAGACTGACTGAAAGTGACTCTCAGGTACAGTCAGTCCTTACCTCTTTATCAGACCGTGTGGTGGTCACAGCATTGGCCAGCTCCTTGGTGGTCAAGCCTCCCTTGACCTCCAGGAAGGAAATGCCAGGATTCTCATGGATGTACACATCAATCTGACCAAAAATAGTGCAAAGATCTTCACCAAAAGACCCATGTTGCATAAAATTATCACAAAATCCGTACTTTGTTCCATAAAACTGGAGAATGTTCTAAAACATTTTTGTAAAGTCAATGGACAATTGTTTAGTTCCGTTAACAATGTGATTCTGTTCCAAAGCAGCCCATGCAAGCTGGGGGGCCAGCATGTTTGATGCAGGTTGGGGGATGCAGTATGTCAGCTCCAGGTTGAGGGGGAGGCCAACATGTTAGTTTCAGATTGGGAAGAGAGGGGGTTAGCATGTTAGATGTAGGTAGGAGGGAGAGGCCAGCATTGTTGATTGGTGACCACTGATTGATGGATGTAATGTATGTAATAGTTTTTGTTTTCAGCAAGACAGGTCCGTTACCTTGAAGTCGGCCACTGGCTGCATTGTCCGGGCGTTGATTTGCAGCTGATATTTACCAAGGCGACGCATGAGGAGCTCCTCATAGGTGAGTTCAAAGGTCACTTTGCTGTAAGCAGCCACAGTCACTGAGGTTTTGAACTCCTCCAGAGTGCGGCCCACCGAGCTGGAACACACAAGGACATTAAACAAGATTCATGGTTATTTATTACATACACAGTTATACAAGTACAACATGTAGTGAAATGTCTGTGAGACTGTGCGATAAATACACAGTGACAATATGAAAGAGAAAGTTAAAGGTCAAAACTCAGTAATAAAAATGTATTTGAATAAACATTTAAAAAGAATTAAAAAAGAACTGAACTGTAACAGAACAGACCAGCTGCTGTAAAGTGCAATGTGCTCGTTGCTGTTGACATAACAGATGTCAGGTGAGATACAGTGAGGTAGAGAAGCAGGTGAGATACAGTGAGGTAGAGAGGCAAGTTAGATACAGTGAGGTAGAGAGGCAGGTGAGATACAGTGAGGTAGAGAGGCAGGTGAGATACAGTGAGGTAGAGAGGCAAGTTAGATACAGTGAGGTAGAGAGGCAGGTAGGTACAGTGAGGTAGAGACGCGGGTGAGGTACAGTGAGGTAGAGAGGCAGGTGAGGTACGGTGAGGTAGTGAGGCAGATGAGATACATTGAGGTACAGTGAGGTAGTGAGTTCAGTTTGCATTATAATGAAAAGTTAAAGCATTTTAATCATCATCATCATTTGATTTCGCTCAATTTCTGATCTGCGCACACATAAAGGTACTTGCAGCAAAGGTGGCACCTGACAACCAGGTGAGGCTGACTACAGGAACATACCACAAAGGAGGGGAAAATACCTCCCTGAGGTGGCCACCTGGGGTACTACATCCAAGGATGCAAAAATCAGGACTTTTATTGTAGTTCTCTGGATGAGACTTGACATGACTGGATTCTCCATGGCTTCCTGAAATGCCACTGAGCATCATTCTTTGAAAGACGGTACCTGACCATTCCGGCACTTTCTCCTCGAGATACAGCCTGACTGTACTGCTCCTGAGCCTCTTCTTTCTTCTTCACTACTCCATCGTATATCTTCTCCTCTATGGTCCTGAGAAGGAGATATCAAATGGTTGCAGCTCACTGATAAAAACTTAGAAAGCACTGACTTTCTGGACATGATTCATCGAACTTTAATGATAAAACAGTTCAGGTGGGTCAGGGCAGCTGTATCTCGGAAACATTTGTTTTGAATTAAGAGGCAATTCTTTAATTCTGTTGACGGTTTAATTCTGTTCCATAGCAGCCCATGAGTCACACGAAAATTTGTGCTCTCCACAGACCAAACAAAGATGAGGAAGTGTTTCAGTAAAAGTCCTGGATATCCTCCTGAGAAGTTCCAAAACCTGCTCTAACCAATGAACCTCTTTAGAAGTCTTGCTAGAGTGCTAAGTAAAGGGAAGGGTACATGTTTGGGGAGAGGGGCCAGCATGTTAGATGCAGGTTGGAGGGAGGGGCCAGCATGTTAGATGCAGGTTGAGGGGAGGGGCCAGCATGTTAGATGCAGAATGGGGGCGGGGCAAGCATGTTAGATGCAGGATGGGGGAAGGCACCAGCATGATAGATGTAGGTTGGAGGGAGGGGCTAGCATGTTATGTGCAGGTTGGGGGGAGGGGCTAGCACATTAGATGCAGGCTGGTGGGAGGGGCCAGCACGTTAGATGCATGTTAGGGGGATGGCCAGCATGTTTTGTAGGGAGGTGGAGGGCCAGCATGTTAGATGCATGTTGGGAGGAGGGGCCAGCATGTTAGAGGCATATTAGGGGGAGGGGCCCGCATGTTAGATACAGGTTGGAGCTGAACCCATCAGGACAGTAGATCTCCAGGAGGAGGCTTGGTGACCAATGGAGGAAGTTTATAAATGTTTGTTATAGTTACTGTTTTCCAGCAGTTTCCAACTCTCCATTCACAAAAGAACAGATCCATTACTATAAATCATCGTAATTAATTGGCCAGTTCCATTCACATTATATTGAATGATCATGATATTTGAGAAACCACAGAAGAAGTAGTAGTTATCTTCAAACTGACATTAAAGCATGGCTATAAAAACTGAAAGCATAGACAGACCACTTAAAACAGAGAACGAGTTTTATACTATAACAGCTATTGGTCAGAGCAGAACATCAGACTAAATACCAAACATTTTGCTGTTTTACAGACAGATTTAGATAATCAGTGCTCTACTGCCTGTCCAGACTGCTCCAGGCCTTCCTTAGACCTCTGGCAGACCAGATGATGGAAGCGCAGCTCCTTGAGCGATCCAGAGCTGTTTTACAATATTCACTAAAAAGTACATTTTCTCCTGCTGTGTGTATTTGTGCTGCAATCCCATCTCACAACGAACATGTAAAAAGTTTTCTGTATTCTGATGCGATCACCCTACTGTTCTTGTTAAGATTTATTAGTGTGACTGCATCAGTAATCCCAGTATTGTTCTAATTTATATTATTCTTTTTAAAGCCAAAATATGCATCGCTTCTTGTAGGAGATACAGAATTTTAGAACTGCTCCAATGTCAAAACGTCTGTTGATAGTGTGTCTGTAGTAGGGCGCATGTATAAAACTCGGTTGATCAGGGCCCAAGTATTAATCATTAAAAAATGGATGGGAGACCTCTGAAACATATTGGGAAAGAGAGAAAACCAGGGTTTGAGGCAGCAATTTTTTTTTAACACAAACTTTATTTTTGTCTCCAAACACTGGTTTTATAGCTGTCACACAATCAAACCACTTAAAGTGCAGATTTAGTTTGTTGACACATTCCACACTCCCATCCATCATAGCACCTCCACCATTCCCATCCACCATTACACCAGGAAAAGTCAAAGTGCTTCATTGTATTTCTTTATTTTCTGCATGGCCAGGGTGGCCCGGGTCGGTCTCATGAAATGCTCCCCCTTGAGAGTCCCAGTCCTTACACTTGGAGCCCCCTACCGGGAGCCCCTCACTGTCCTTGGGGGCAGAGCCCCCTACCGGGAGCCCCTTACTGTCCTCGGGGGTGGCACCCCCTACTGGGAGCCCCTTACTGTCCTCGGGGGCGGAGCCCCTTACCGGGAGCCCCTTACTGTCTTTGGATGTGGAGCCCCCTCCCGGGAGCCCCTCGCTGTCCTCAGGGACGGAGCCCCCTACCGGCAGCCCGTCACTGTCCTCGGGGGCAGAGCCCCTTCCCGGGAGCCCCTCACTGTCCTGGTGTGCCAGGCCCCCTCCGGGGAGCCCTTAAGCAGGAAACCCATGGCTGGCCCTGTGGGCGGAGGCCCCTCTGGGAAACCCCTCACAGTCCTCCAGCAAGGAACTCCTTCCTTGGAGCCCCTTAGTGTCCTCTGGGCCCCAGGTCCTTCCTTGAGGGGTTATTCCCTGGCCCCCAGGTCCACTCCCCCTCCAAGGAGCTCCTTTGGAGCCCTTAGAGACCCCAGTACCCTCCCAAAAAAAAAATTCAGGGGAAGACCCGCAGCCATTGTTGGGGTTGACGGCCTCTCTCTGTCTTCTAAAGGCCCCTCAAAGTCTTCTAAAGGCCCCTCAAAGGCCCTAGCTCCTGGACTATCGGGCTTAGCTCCTGGGGTATCTGGCCTAGCTGCCTGGCTAACGGGCTTAGCTGCTATGCAACCTGGCCTAGCTGCCAGGCTAACAGGTTTAGTTGTTGTGCTAACTGGCTTAGCTTTTGTGCTATGTGGCCTAGCTGCCCAGCCACTGGGCTTAGCTGCTGTGCTAACAGACCTAGCTTTGAGGCTAATGGGCCTAGCTCCTGGGCTACTGGGCCTAGCTCCTGGGCTACCGGGCCTTGCTCCAATGCTAATTGTCAGCTTGATCTGGCAGCTGCCACAGGGATCTTGTTAGTCTGGTGAGCAATCCCATCAGCTTGACCATCTGTCGCTTCTGTGCAGCCAGGTGTTGATCAAGCCGCATCCTGTTGTTTTCAGCTATGGGCTAGTCAGGCCACATAGCTTCTGTGGGCTGGCGCCACGCCTCAAACCTCGGCTCGCTCAGGGTCTTAGCGCCCGAACCGACCATGAGTGAGGACATCCCGGGCCCCAGACATTCCAGGCCGCTGGTGAACAGGTGGGAGACGTGAGTGACGTGGACCCCCACATTTCCTTTGTCTCAGGAGCGGGAGCTCCTCTGCAGCTGAGTCTAGGACGAAGGGGTCCAGAATACGCTCTGGTTCTATTATTGGGGATCCGTTGATCCATGCGTCCCACCAGAAGCCCAGGTCCGCTTCATCATTCTCAGACTCAGCACCACACAACAGCTCGGCAGTTGTAAACCGGCTCGTCCTCGCCAGTTCACCCCCGAGCTGGGTCCAGCTTGCCCCACTCCTGGCAAACTCCTCATCACCCTCAAGCATCCTGTACAATTCCCAAAATGCTGTTTTGTAACAGTCACACTTCGCATTTTTTGCTGAAATGCGTCTAATTGTTGTTGTTTTGTGTTTGTTTTGTTTTGGGTTTTTTTGTGAAAATTTAGCATTACAAGAACATAGCATAGCAAAAACAGCAAGCCAAAACTTATTTATGCATTTGCATCTTTTAAAGTCAAAAGTTACAGCTCTCATCTCCAGTGTTGTTCTGTAGTAGTTATGGTACATCTTCACCACAAGCCTTCAGCTAATTAAATTTTCATTTTACTTAAATAAAAACCACACATAAAATCAAACATCTTTCTACTAATGCAATAATACTGAAAAAAGCAGATTCCTCCCATGTTATTATTGTGTTACTAGTCACGCTATAATGTATTTACTCACATCCTGAACTTGCTGATGAAAGCATTCTTGGGAATCTTGACCTGGAAATGGACTTCTTTGGACTCGTTGAGCCGGTTGGCGACACGACTGGTGATAACGGTGATGGCGTAGCGGCTGGTGACTGTGGAGTTTATGTGGAAGCTGTAGATGTCCATATCTTGTTCCTGTAGAGGACAGGCAGTGAAGGTGGGGAAGACTAGCAACAGTTCTTTACTTGGTAACAGGTGTGTGCACATTTAGCAGTTTACTCCTTCAGTCAAACCCTTATAGGGTCAGTTTCCCAGACAAGGCCTAATCCTGAATTACAAAGCCCCCCCTCTGCACCCCCCAAACATTATTTAGAATGTCCCCCCAAGTCTCCCAATATAAAAAGGTTTACAAATAAACAGGCAACCACACACTGACACACACTGCCTTAACACAGTGTGTGGTTTGTCTGAACACAATGTGTTGTTTGTCTGAACACAGTGTCTGTTTTGTCTGAACACAGTGTGTGGTTGGTTTGAACAGTGTGTGGTTTGTCTGAACACAGTGTCTGTTTTGTCTGAACAGTGTGTGGTTTGTCTGAACACAGTGTGTTGTTTGTCTGAACACAGTGTGTGGTTTGTCTGAACAGTGTGTGGTTTGTCTGAACACAGTGTCTGTTTTGTCTGAACAGTGTGTTGTTTGTCTGAACACAGTGTGTGGTTTGTCTGAACACAGTGTGTTGTTTGTCTGAACAGTGTCTGTTTTGTCTGAACACAGTGTGTGGTTTGTCTGAACAGTGTGTGGTTTGTCTGAACAGTGTGTGGTTTGAACAGTGTACGGGTTGTTTGAACAGTGTCTGTTTTGTCTGAACACAGTGTGGTTTGTCTGAACAGTGTGTGGCTTGAACAGTGTACAGGTTGTTTGAACAGTGTCTGGTTTGTCTGAACACAGTGTGAACATTGAGCACTTTAAGATATTGTCTGAGTGTTGCATTTTAGGCAGACACGTTTTGTTTACATTTTCTGTTAATATTGTCTGAATAAAATTTCCATATACAGTATACCTGCACCTCGTTTTTTTCACTTTCAGCATAACATGATGTTGCTTAAGTGGTAAGATCTTTTCTCAACCTCAAAATTTGTTTTTAATGTAACTTACGTCTGTGATTGTTCAGTGGTATGACAGATAGAAGAAGATTGAAGGAGGTTCAGATAGAAGGACGTTGTATTGAAAATGTAAAAAAACGAGCGTGATATAAAAAAAACCCAAAAAACTAATGAACGCACATGAACTAGTTCATTTTTTGAGCTGTGAACTTTTTCAAAAATAACTACGAACGTGAACTGGTTCATTTTTATTTGAATGAACTAAACTTTGAACTAGTTCTTTTTCAGAGTGGACTGGCACAACACTGGTCAGATGTATACTGGTGGTGCTGAATGCTGAGTGGTTGGAACACCTTTACCTAGACACCTCGTACCTTTAGGCGCAGTAAAACATTTGTTCCCATTCCTTTCATTTAATCTGCTCAGTGTGCCAAATATGAGACATTTTGACAGGTGTAAAATAAGTGTGTAAATATGCCCCAACATAATGTTTCAAAGGGGGTTCAAGTTTTTTGCACAGTGCTGTATTTAACACAGGAAGCCTCAAACGACCTCTGGACGTACCTTTTCGGTTTGGCCTGAGGTGGCACAGATGAGTAAGAATCCAAACAGAGCGACTCTGGTTCGATCCATGGCGGTTTGATCCCACGCAGGACTGAAGCCGGACAAACACACACAGGTCTTTAAACAAACCCTGCGGACCCTGCTATTGGTCAGAACAGAGACAGCATAGCCAACACCCTTCCAGTCATCAACCCCTCTTATGGTAACACTATCAGCTATGAGCTCACGCTTCATACATCAATAGTGGGGTTACACTCGGCAGGGGTATGGGTGATGCCCCCTTCAGTATTTGGAGGAGGATGAATCCTTGCCCCCAATAATTCACGCACAACACTCTCGACTTTGCTGATAAACAACATATTGTGATTACAGCTTGAACTTTTGGTTTGGTTTAAATCCACATTTTCCATTATATCCCTGCGCTCACAAGATGTCTGATATTAAAACAGAAGCAAACCTGATCTACATCAGTTTTCGCTGGAAACTGGTTTACCTCAAGGTGCCCTGCATGTATCCCTCCACCATGAAGGGTTTAGTTTTTGACCAAAATCTTCTCAAAAACTCTTATGTGTCAGGTGGCGGAAACATAACCATTATGCATAAACATAACTCATAAACTTTCTGTGAGAAAACTTTTAGAGGCAGACATCAGGTTCCATCCACCACCACTGTGAACAGATCTGACTCTGAGTTTCTCTAAAACGGAACCTTTCACAATAAATCCACTCTGAACCACTTTGTTTACATCTTAACGACTTTATTACGGGGAATTTAGAAAATTGGTGGACTTCCACTTTAGAACTAAAGTCTATATAGCAGTCACACTCTCTCTCTCTCACACATACACATACACACAATAAAAAAAAACATCTTGCAAGTAAGTCAGAGAGGTTTAATCATTTGTGCTCATGTAAATACAGATTCCGGACCTGGCCCTGGTCTGCAAATACAGCAAGAGCGAGCAGCAGGCAGAAGAAGCGGCGCGAGATTTTAGTGCAAGCATATAAGAGCAAAGAACGTGAGGGCGGTAAATGGGTTGTTCTGGTTACATGTGCATAGCTAAGACATAAGAGCGGAAAAAGTGGACACCCCTCTACCGCGGTGGAAAAAGCCCTATAGCTGTACACTGTACAATTCTACACCTATACACTGGTCACATGACTGAATAACTGTCCAATCAGATAAGGCATTGTCCTACACCACCCTGACCTAATGCTGTTCGCTGGATAAAAAGGGGACGAAAGATGTCTGTAAAGCCTTTTTGCATTTAGAAAACACACACACCCACACACTGCCTGTTATGTACAAAGCTTCAGTTATGTGATGCAGCATGATAAGGTAAAGAGGTTCACTCCGATTCTCCTGAACCCAGAACATCAACCACTAGGCGCTGGGAGTTGCCATGTAGACGGTGGTACTATATTATCACGATATTTGAGCCACGATATGATATTACTGTGATTCTTCATCTTGAAAGCAGACAAGTCTCTGCAGGGTCTCGGCCACATTTCAAAGAGGAGAACTAGGTTTTGCGCCACCATGAGGTTTTCAAAAGCAATGTTATCAGTGTAGACTTTTACACCAAAATCAAAGTCTATAAAATAAAAAAATATAATAAAAAAATTAAATAGATAAATATCAATACCTTGCACCACTGTATCCATAGAATAATATCATGCCAAAAAATATCGTGATATTACACAGTATTGTTTTTTGCCACCTCTAATGACAGTGGTAGACTCTCCAAAAACCTGAATAAACCCATTGGCTCACTTTAAAAGTTTTTAATGGCTAAATTTGCAGGGAAATGCAGTTTAGGACCAGGACTGGAAAACATTGCCACATAGTCTGTTTGTGTTGCCATTCAAAAAATTGGAATCACTCATTCATATTTGCTGCTATTTTATCCAAATGTAGATTGAAATGCTATAAGTCAGATTATTATTACAACTCTAACCTTTTCCAGTTAGTATAGTCATTTACTGCTCTGTCCATCATACTAGACACATTTTTACTTCATTTTTCATAGATTCCTCCTAATGAAGAGACGCCTCCAAAACTGTTAAGCAGCAGCAGCACAAAAAACAGTGTTTGCTGCTCTTTTGTTTGGCACGCCGCTGCTCCTCCCCCTCCCTCTGCGTGTTTCCCCTGTCCACTCGTGAAAATTCTCCCGGGTTCAAAGATCTAATGTTTTTTAAAATTTGTTTCTAAGACTGAAAATAAAAGAAATTGGGGCAGTTTTGTTCTTTTGGGGCATTTGCGTGTGAAAAATCCCAGTAGCTGTTATTATTATTATTACATGTTTTTTAAATTACAGCAACTTTGGTTCTATGTGACATAGGAACACCAAACAAAGCTCAGCATGACGTCCGACACCTCGAGCCAAATTAAGGAAGAAATTGGCCTCATTAATGTGTATTATTCTTTTCTGTTGACATCAGGGGTCACCAGTCCTGTTCCAAGATATCCATCTTCCGGCTTCCGACTCAAGAGCTTCTCTGATTGTTGGGATCAGGTCCGAATAAAATCACGGTCTCCAGACGGACTCCTGAATCATGACTTTTTCTTTCTTTTCAAGCCAAACTGTGTTGTGGAAGGGTCAACAACAGTGTTTGGGCTAATAATAATAATAATAATAATAATAATAATAATAATAATGATAATATGGGTATGAGAACGGATTACAGGACGGACTACATTACATTTACTCAGTCCAGATATGTTCTATACTGTTAATTTATCTGCAGTTACTTGGGCCAACTCAACCCTGGTCTAAGATCATGAAATCCATTCTTGCA
>JBBPCX010070167.1:0-10821 GCA_037974365.1 Hydrocynus forskahlii | reverse complement strand
TATATATAAAATCATGTTAAGATCTTTTGTCTCTTTGATGGCTGCATGTGTTGCTAATTACCTACAGACACACCTATCTTTGTGTACAATTTATTTTATATCATATATAACCTTTGAAAAATAATGCTAAACTGAACCTGCTTCAGTATTCTCACAATAGATCTACACTTGATGTTTGGCTTTCTGCAGGAGAGGAAATCTCAGGGTCAGAGGGAAGTGGGTCTGAAGAAATGGATGAAGGGGAGGATGAGGCTGCAGATGGTGGAGAGAGGCCCAGAAAACGGCGAGGTTAGACTTCTACGATCATTCCCCTCTAAGAAGCATATAGTATTAATAGTTTACTAGCACTATATTCAGTGTCATGATGTGGTCAGTGTGTTCTGTCCGCAGGTGATGTTTCACACTTTTACTCAGACAAGCCAGTGAAGTGACATTTAAGGGGGATTTTTATCCAAAAATTAACTTAAAAGACACTTGACTAAATGTTGAAATAAGATTACATTAATGGTCCAGTGTTGAGTTTTCTTTCTATCGCTGCATTAGCATCCCTTTTATACATGTAAAATTTTTCACTTGTTTGTTTCATAGAAATTATGCCAAAACCAGAACGCAAGCTATGAAGCTAAGGCATATATAATAGTTTCATGCACCACTGTTTAGTGAATACCCTACAATACTCATTATTCATTCAGTACCATAAATATATTACAACTAAGAACTATAACTGTGCTTGTGGCTGGTCATTGTGAGCTGGATCTATGCCATGTATAATTGTTATATTTTGGCTTAAAAGTAGGGATAAAATAAATACAACTGCCAAAGTGATTTGTTTACTGAAACTATTGAAACTTGACAGTGGTTTTCACATGTTACGAGACCACCCAGAAGGGCAATTTCTTGTGAAATGCTAATAGTAAAGGTAGAGTTTCCGTGAGAATGAAAGTGAATTGCCCTTTCTCTTAACATGTCGCAGTTGGATTTACCCAAATTAGCCCTTGCTGAAAATGAGATACTCTGTCATCAGGCCTCCAAAAGCATGGTGCTATAACACTGAAACTGTTGTGCGTCAGGGTAGTTTAGAAAGTAAGCCACATCCTTTGAGTATTAACGGCTTTGTCTCTGTGCATCCCCTAGATCTATATCTGTTCTATGCTCTTTGTATCTCTTTCTCTCCTTTCTGTGCCCTGTGCCACTGCTTTTGCAGCTTCTCTTTCTCTGTGTTGCAGACAGTGGCAGTGGCAGTAGTTCAGGTTCTGCCTGCTCTGTAAGGCAGCACTCTGAGGGGAAAACTCAGACTAGTGAGTGGGATCAGTGTTTCAGTAACCAGCAATCCCACTTTTCCCCTCTAACTTATACGTAACAGTCCTAAGCTGTTTTCACTTATGAACTCTGGCCAATGTCTGGAGAATCAGGTCCGGACATTGTCTGCAGTTGCCCTTTCACACATGTAGCACATAGCAGCAGATTTTCCCACGCTGAGTACATTATCACCTATTGGAAATAACTCTTGTGTGGTTTCTGCGAGGGGTGGCGACTTTGTCTGATAACACTGGCGTCGGCCTTTAACGTCAGAAGTTCCCGAATCTTTTTGTCTCTCCCTTTAGACATTTTGTTGGTGTCTTTGTGTTAATGACCCTTCTTCAACCTTGAGTTTGTTTTCTTTCAATTTCATGCCAGCTGCATAGTAGCAGAATCAGCACACCCACTCGATTGCTGTGGATTCTTCAGGAAATTACTTGCAGTATTCATACATTGACTCAATTTATCATTACACAGACTTTGTACTGGGTCTGGAAGGGTAAAATTGGTTTGTCTCGTCTGACTGATTTTAAACATTTGCATTGACACATATGGTTTCTTCAGGGATAATGTTGAGAAAAGTGTAAGGGTTGCAGTGCCTGTGTGAAAGGGGCTCTAATTTCACCCAGCCCATAACCCTCCACCTTTGCTATCACCTATGGAAACCCTTCAAACCTCTTGTTCCCCACTGTACACTGACTCTAGCAAACATTTGAAGAGACAGTTGTCTGAGCTTGCACATCAGTGTCACATCATGACCACATTGTGACCACACACTGAAAGTGTCACAGTGTCACACCTCTCATGTAGATCCTTACAGCCATCAGGATGTAGAGACCTGCAAATAGGAAGAGGCATATCCTTTTCTTCAGGGGTAGTCTGTGTCCTCTAAAGGTTCTTGGGCCAGCATCATTTCCATTTGACATGTAAAACCTACCTGTTTAACCTTATGGAGTACTTAAAATACCTGAATGTCTATTGATGTTAATTTTACAGTTAAATTAACATTTAAGGTAAAAAAATTCACACTGTGTACAAAACAAATTTCATCCATGTTAAAAAAGTTCAGATTGAAGTATGTTCTTTTAAAGGGCCCATATCATATAAAACCAAGTATTTTATATATTAAAGGCTTTCTTGATGTAAACAGAAACTTTTTAGAAGTTTTAAACCATTTGCAAATTTAGCTGCCAAATCTGGACTTCTTTTGAATAAGGCACAACATAGGGCAGGCTGTGTGAACAGGGTGCATTTAAAGAAAAAATACAAATGTGTGTGTGTGTGTGTGTGTGTGTGTATGTGTATATAAAGAGTATGTATAAAGAGCTTGGAAAATTGAGTAAAGAGTAGATGGAAATTCATCATATAAAAAGGAATAAAACCAAATTACATATGGACAACAGGGAAAATATAAATTGCAAGAAACATGTGGGATATAAGCACTTAACACTGATTTAAATTAAATTTACAAGACTAAACTGTTTGTCTCAAGAAGTTATTTGTCTTAGCTTCCATATAACAAAATTGCCCATTGCTTTTCCCAAGAACTGTGGATGCTGCTCAATTGACTAAACTTCACTTTTGCTCGCTCTGCATCCTGTGATTGCATGCCAAGTGTTCATCACTACTACCGCTAAACTGCAATAAACAAGTAATAACAGAACAAAAATAACATTTCCTTCTATAAATCATCGCATCTACAACCTAACACCCCTGTAATGGTCTGCATGGATAATGTAAGCGTATACTACGGTATTTGGACACTATTGTGTAAATTTCAAGTGGATATATGCACTAGAAGTATTTTAAATAGTAACAAAAGTGACTAGGTGTTTCCCCACACTGTAAACAAAAAATTTAAACCGCTTAAACAGTAGGCACTTCAAATGTAGGTCACTTGATGGTGTCTAGACAGGATGTCCAAATATGATTTTACCTCTTCAGGACAATACCATCCACGTTCTAAGCACGCTGGCTTTCTTTCTGTTTGTGCTTGCCATTCCTGCTGACTCACTGTGTTTGTGGGGGTCGCATATCTATGTCTGAATCAGTTAACCTCACATAACAGATTAAGATCTTTTTGTAATGATGTGATCTTTTTCTTTCCTTTTCCGATGCAATGTGACGACCTTCTGAATTGATTTTCACCTTAAATTCAAGATCAAAGAGGTTGGTGTAATAGTCTTTTCAGGAACCCAACCTCCTGTCCCTTTTAAGTGGAATGTCCTGTAAAAGTGACCTTTCTTAAAAGGAACCATGACTAGTAAGACACGTAGACCTTGATGTGCGGAAAATATCTCAAACTTTCAACAGTTACTCAGTAATTACTATAAAAAGCCAAGTGTTTATAAGTTTTTATACCTGCAATACAAGTCCAATAGATGATAATGAATTGTTGCAATAACTGGCAGAAAAGCTCCAGGGGATGTGCCTTTAAAATGGGTGATTTTTAACTTATCACTCAGGGTAATGGGAAAAGAAACCAATATTGTGTTTTTTTTACAAATTGTTTTAAACATTTAAGGTATTGAATTTTACATTCAAATTGTCCTACTAGTTGCGGTTCCTTTTAAGGCAAAATACTGAAAAGCACTCAGGCAAGTAGGTGTTCAGTTTCGATGGTGTTCATTGTCAGTATTACAAATGATTTTCAAATAGTGTAGGAAAAAGGACAAGTCTCTAAGAGTGAATGTAAACTTTAGTGTCTTGTTCCATTTTATGTGTTGTAAGTAAAAACCATGTCATAAAATTTATAAGATCTGTTTGACCATTAAAGATTAAGCAAACTCTTAAACATAAGAGTGCCAGAAAAGGTGCTTTGTGTGATACTAAAGATGAAACACTTTTGTTTTCCCGAGGAACATTTCAATTTTGTAGCTGAGAACCTTAAATCGGTAAATAACGTTTACATTTGGTGACAGTTATTTAAACCTTCAGATAGTTCTTCACACTCAATCATCCCATTTACAGAAATGGTTCTTCTGTGGCATAACATGAAGAACCCTTTGTGGAATTTAGGTTAAGGCTGAATTTAAAGTCAGCTTATAAATTCAGCTTTTGCCTAAAAATGACTATGCAAATGAATTTAAATTTATTGAAATGATTGTGTCCCACTGGCAACAGGGAAGAAGAAGGTATCTCCAGACAAGATGGTGGAGATGCAGGCAAAGATTGAAGAGGAACGCAAGGCCCTGGAGGCCAAGCTGGACATGGAAGAGGAGGAGAGGAACAAAGCACGAGCAGAGCTAGAGAAAAGAGAAAAGGACCTTCTCAAAGCGCAGTATGTCATGGGAACTTGACTTACTAAAAGCTGCCCCTTACCCCAGTGACCTTAATCTACAACATTTTTGGCTGAACAAAGAAAAGTGCAAAGTGAGAGTGCCACTGGTGGACAAAGAACCATTCAAATATCAGTTAGGATTCATAGATTGGGATTTATAAGCTTAAAACAAAGAAGAAGATCCATGATACTCTTCACTGAATTAAAAAAAAAAAACTTTATTGTTGCATGGTTGAGGATAATTTCTCTCTGTGATGACGGCTCATGGCAAAACTTGTGGAAGGTTTTTTTTTTGCCTTTTTAATTGACTTTAATTCATCTGGTCCTGTGCTTTAACTTTGAGGCAAATTACTACATCTTTGCATTGTACTTTTTCTGACTTGTCACATCTTATTTGAGTTCTTTTAGTTTTAAAGAATGTGTGATATAATTAATACGTCATTTATGGATGTGATATTCATGGATGAGAAACTTAAATCCAGGTTTTTTTGCAGTCACATAGCTGGTGGGGAATTCTTGTTATTTAATTCATTTTTAGTTAGTATCTAATGATTGTGCTGCAGGTATGCTTTGTTTGCATCGCTAAAGCTCTGTTTGTTCTTAGGCAAGAACACCACTTACTGCTTGAGAAGCTGTCTGCTCTGGAGAAGAAAGTCATTGTTGGAGGAGTTGACTTGCTGGCCAAGGCTGAGGAACAGGAGAAGCTTCTAGAGGAATCCAACAATGAACTGGAGGAGCGACGGAAAAGAGCCGAGCAGCTCCGCAAAGAACTGGAGGAAAAGGAGGTAACAATTCTTTCTTTGTTACATTTTTATCAGTCATTACAGGGACCGTGATTGTTGTGTGATGACAGAGCATATCAGTTGAATTCGTTCATGTACTTTTAGAAAATGTAAAGCTTTTATTTTGTCCTGCAGTATTCCAGTGTGCAGAGTGTGACTTTTTGTATTTCCACTGTCAATAGCAAGAGCGTTTGGATATTGAGGAGAAGTATACCAGTTTGCAGGAAGAAGCCCAAGGCAAGACCAAGAAATTAAAGAAGGTCTGGACTATGCTGATGGCAGCAAAGTCAGAGGTATGTAAGAATGTTTCTCTGTCTCTCACACACACACACACACTGACATGCCACTACGTCAGTGTCCCTGATCTGCTAAGTATGGTTTACCACCTAAAAATTACCTGCTCACTTGTGGGGGTCTTGACCATTGATGGTAAAGGTAAAGGGGGGCTAACAAATGATGCAGAGCAACAGATTACAGTGTTTGTAAAGTAGAGAATGCACCTGTATGGTCAGCGGAGCTGTTAAATTGGCCAGTGAGTGTACATACAATGTAGGTGTAACCATTTTTCCATTTTATTGAAATGGATACATTTGGTTGCAATTGAATTAAGGCTAATTAACTAAGATTAAATTTGTTCTTCAGAGTTTGATAGTGGAGCAAATGTCTGTGCGGATAAAGCTGATGCATATTGCTTCAGCTGCAAAACCTGACTATTAAATGGCAACGATTGTTGTGTGCTCATAACAGTGGCATTTGATATGATAAGCACACTGAGTAATGCTTTTGAAGTGATTGTAATTATTATTAAAGCAAACAACTTTGTACTTGTCATGTTGCTCAGAAGTGGGTTATGTAAAAAAAAGCAACAAACTGAAGCAGATTTTTTTGAGCTGTACTCTTGGGGCCATGCGGCAGCTGCAGTGAGCGTGTCTGTTGTACAGAGGTGAAATCTGTTCATCTCTTCTGTTCCAGATGGCGGACCTGCAACAGGAACATCACAGGGAGATTGAGGGCCTACTGGAGAACATCCGTCAGCTCAGCAGAGAACTCCGCCTGCAGATGCTCATCATCGACAAGTTCATCCCTCAAGAGTACCAGGTTGTGTGTGTGTCCATATTTGAACCACTGTATTAAAGCTTGTTTAGTGTAGGAAGAGAGTGTAAAGCATTATTTTAGTCTGTTACAAGCTCTATGGGTTCCATGTCATCTACTTGATTATTTAAAAAAAAAAGACCTAAGCAAACATGGCACAAAAGTCTTAACAGTTTAACTGTTGTTTCCTAGGAAATGATTGAGAATTATGTACACTGGAACGAAGACATTGGTGAATGGCAGCTGGTGAGTCCAAAAAAAGGTTTTCTGTATGTGGTTGAAGCCTCAAGCTGTCATAAACCCCTTTCATACTCTGAGCCCATGACATTATCAGGATACTTTTACTGGTCTGTTTGGCCTCCACATCATTCACTCATGCAGCAAACGATATTTTACTGAGACACCAAGTTCGTACATGCCATGAAAATCCCAGGAAACGAGGCTTTCATCATGAATAGCCAACAGACTCTGCCTTTCTGAATCATGATCATGATGCGTCTCTCATGCAGGTGCACATGTGGAGGGATTTTTACCTCCTCTCTTCAGAACAGGCACAGTATATGACTGATAAGTGTAAATAAATTTTTAAAAATCTTCAGACATTACCAGTTGATGAAGCACCCAACTGAGCAATCGAGCAATGCGAGAAAGCAGCTATTGATGAATGTAACTGCTAATACAAGAATTCTCTATTTGAAAACACCCGTTTTGCACATCTTTAATCAAACTTTAATAAAATATTTAATAAAAATCAGAAGTGTAAAGTTGGTTAAATGTTTTTTCCAGAAGCCAAGGACTGAGGCAAACCATGCAAACGGTGAAACGTTACACTGCTAGATAGCTGGGGCTGTAGTCTAGACAACTTTGTATTTCTCAGTAAAGTCATATTCTATTCACAAATGAGCCCCTAGTTATTTCCTGTTGGTTGTGCTAGGTCTCGTGCAGGTGCAGTGTCCACTTTAAGGGGAATTATTTTTGTTGTTATTCTTGACTCTTTGAAATTATGTAAGAATTGTATCCAGTGCATATTTTCTGTATTGGCATTAACATATTCGTCTGTCTAAAAGAAAGATTTGCTTGATTTCTTTAGAAATGTGTGGCCTATACTGGCAACAACATGAGAAAACAAACTCCTGTGCCAGACAAAAAAGAAAAGGATGTAAGTGTCACTTCGAAATCCTCTGACATGTTTCTTAACATTTGCCACATGAAATCGGTTTTACTCAGTATGCTTCTACCTTGTATTGCCTTGTACAGCCATTTGAGGTGGACCTCTCCCATGTGTACCTTGCCTACACGGAGGAGAGCATGCGCCAGTCTCTGATGAAACTAGAGAGACCCAGGACCTCAAAGGGTGCCAAGTCCAGGCCCAAGACTGGTCGCAGGTCAGCTACCACTTTTTAGCTGTTACAATAATTCTATAGCAATGGCTAACTTATTTTATCCTTTTGTATTTATCATGTAATGCCTTCTTGGTGTTCTCAAAAATCAAAATATTGTATCTTCTGGTGTTTCTTCTGGTGTTTACAGTACAACCTACTCCCTCGATGTTATTACTGACAAGTGTAAGAACAATTAACTATTTGACAGTGATTGTCTTTATATTTGCCGTTGTATGCATTAGAATGAAATGTTTTATTTGATTAGATTAGTCATAGCACACATTCATTGCAGTTAGTGAGCCCAGACAAGTTTGTTAACTGGAATTGCAATGAAATAATAATGAAACGGCCTAAGAATTTTCTGTTGGTTCATTTATATGCATTTTAAACCTGCTGTCCTTTTTAGGAAGCGCTCGTCTAGGCCGGATACGGCGATTGAGTCCCTTCTGCAGTGAGCTTCTCCACTTTCTCTCTCTACGATCTGGGCCGGTCCTTTGACACTTAGGAATGATTTGATGTTAACTGTGTATAAATGTAAGCATAAATAAGTAACTAAGCAGCATAAAGCTGATGAAAAAACAACAAAAAACAGTGTATATGTGCAAGTAAGTGGTTACTCTTTTTAAAAATGCTGATACATTTCAAAATGTGCATTTAGCAAACAACTCACTATCTTTTTTCCAATGGCAAACAAAAACACAACAAAAGCTGTTACTTGAGCTTTCGTTTTTACATAGATGTCAGTGCAATGTAGGCCACGTGAAGGCCTGAGGAACAGGATATAACTAGTCTGATACACTAACTGATTAACTTGTCACCTTGAGCAAAGCTGCTTTAGAAATGAATCACATACTTGATGCTTCTATCACTGGCAGTTTGCATTACACTGTAGTCTAGGTGTATTTAATGTATGCTACTAACCTGCTCTTGTGGGGTTGAGAAGTTTGGTTGGAGAACCTGCATGCTGCTTTACCTCCCCTGTGAAGTTCCAGTGCCATTTAACACTAGCTAGCATTTTTTAACATTATTTTTTCAGGGTTATATGTGTTTTACCATTTTTGTTATACATGCACACTGTAGTCAAACAATGTGACATGAAAACGTTTACTTTTACTGTGCTGTACCCTGTATACTATCTAATTTATTAAATTATTTACAAGTTGCCTTGCGTCCATGCTGTGAATGTTTTTGTGTATAATGTGTATAGAAATACAAATGCCACTTCAGTATGTGCATTGTTTTCTTTCAAAAATACTTTAATAAATACTCTGGTGATTTCTAAATCCATTCCAAATACATAACCAACATTTGATCATAAATAAACACTTATATTAATAATAATAATTATTAAGTAAAAATGAATACATGTAAAAGCTGAGGAGTCCTAATGCTTTAAGAACAGTAGAATCAAGGGAGATCAAGCTCGTGACAAGAACTTATTTTGGGCACACCTGTGTATTTCTTTCAGAAGTTGGGCAAGGCGGACTTGAGTTTCAGATTTAATTGGAGCTTCATTCCGAGCATGTAACTTGCACTCCTGTAAAAAAAAAAAAAAAAAGAAACTTAAGGATCATCCATATTTTATTTAGTACTTAAAAGTGTATGTAACAATACACTGTTCAAATTCACTTTCTGAATGTGGCTGGGTTTTTGTGATGTGGCTGATTATCAAAGGTTCACTTTCTATGATAGGAAATTTCAAGTTTTAATATGTAAATACGTGTTCCATATAGCTGCAATACGTTTTGTGTGTACAATATCACAGTCACTCACTGTAAAGGATGCTATCCGTCTGGGCAGGGTCCACTGATGTTTCTGTAGTCCAAGGTCTTCTGCTTTCATTTCAGACAGAAATTTTCCTGCTTGGCAGAAGTTCTGTAAAGAGCAGAGATCAAAGATTTGCAATAATGGAAATGGTTCCTCCTCATGGCTGCATTAATTCTGTTTAAATCCCAGTTTAACTTACATAACAGTGAGTCAGTACGTCTTCTACCCATGGATTGTTTTTCTAAGGAAATAGTAAATTTTAGCAAAATTGTTAACTGGGCATTTTGCTATGTTAAGAGATAAAGGTTTATTTTTCTGAAAATTAAAGACTTACCTTTTTGTTTTGAGCAGTATGCACACTCTCCATGATTTCTCTTAGTTGTCTTTGTTCTTTAGTTTTTGTTCTGGCTGAAGGAACCATTGCGATGATCAGAAGGAAGATCAAGAAGGTCTTCATGGTTTAGGTTCCAGATAATCACCAGATTTTAGTCAGTCTATCTGAGACATCAATCCTACCATGGTTTTGAAGTCATGATTATGCATGCCTAACTTATACCCTGTCTGGGAAGGAGGCTGCGAGATGTTTTAAGATTACCGCTGAGACACGTCAGAGAAATTCTGTGAAATTAGCCTCCCACTGCCGGCCAAAGAAAAAGTGTTACTGATCATTAATTGTGAGGCCCGGGGTGGGGGAGAACTTTGAAAGTACCACACCTCCCACACAGGAACTACACTCATTCACATTTACCACCTTGGGTTGCAAAATAAATTCAGCTTCATGTCTGTATTAGTATACATATATTTGCTATCAGGGCAAAAATGGAAACTATAAGAGGAGGAAAAAATTGCATTGAAGAAAAAGCAATAAAAGCATGTAAAATGAAGTATAAAAATATAAATACGAAAGAAAAATGGGGTATGTGCAAAAGTTTTGCATCCCCTCAGTTGATCCACTTGGGTTGTTTTTCTCTTAACAGCCTTCATTTGATGCATGGGGTCTTAATACAAGTATGATAGATGATGCAAACTTTCCAGCTGTATTTACTCAGTGCAACTTTTAACACCCAAGTGAAAAATATACACTACTCACAAGAAGTTAGGGATATTGTGAGAGACTTAGTGGATGTCATACATACGATGTATGTTTCACTTCAGACATTTTTGGGATAGGGAGGCAATTGTATTGGGGTGATAGACACACCTCATTTTGTGTTTTCCA
>JBBPCX010070165.1:0-10823 GCA_037974365.1 Hydrocynus forskahlii | reverse complement strand
AATATTAATAACAATGGCTAGTTGGTTGTTTTGGTTGTATATTGATAATTGTAGGAATATTTAACAAGCAAAGTTTACATTTAAAACTCGGCCCGGCGGCGGGCCCACTAGAGGGCGCTTCTGCACAAACGTTCTCAATTTCTCACAAGCCCTGACACAAGAACAGGATGCGCTGAAAATGGGCAGAAAATACCCCAAACTGTGCTGGAGAAATGTGCAACTGGGAACCGCTGTAGGGAGTGTGTTGTGAACTTGGCGTCCTGCTGCTCAAATATGGTCCGTGGTGCTCTTGGTGGTGCTCTTGGTGGTGCCGGTCATGCTGAGACCCCGTGGCTGTTCCTCGGAGGCGAAGTGGAGGACGCTCCGCAGGGACTTCGTCAGGCTCTCCCGGAAGCCGCGGCCCAGGCAGACGTAGAGCAGCGGGTTGAGGCAGCTGTTGAAGTAGGCCAGGCAGAGAGCCAGCACATGGGCCAGGAGCACGTTCGCTCGGATCTCGGTGTTTTTGTGCACCCACAGCTGAATGATATCCAAGATGTGCAGCGGGAGCCAGCACAAGAAGAAGCTCAGCACTACGGCGAGGATGACGCGCAGGGTCCGCTGCGTCCGTTTGCTCTGCCTCTGCCCCGAGCCTCGGCTCGCCCTCTGGTACACCATCCAGTGGCTGATGCAGATGATCGAGAAGGGCGCCAAGAAACCCAGAAGGAAGCGGAAAATTGTGATGCCCCAGGCCTCGAGCTGGGATTTGTATACGAGGGAACATTCTTTTTTCGATCCATAGTGATGCTCCTTCAGGTACGCAAACTGGGGAATGCTTCCGAAAAGAGCCAGCAGCCAGACACCCAGGCAGACCCAGCTGGCGTGGCGAGGACTCCTCCAGTTGTGGCACCAGGTGGGCTGGGACACCAGCAGCCAGCGGTCTATGCTGATGAGCACCAGCAGCAGGATGCTGCAGTACATGAGCGTGTAGAAAAGGCCGTAAAGCAGGCGGCAGGCCTCCTGGCCGAAGGGCCAGTGCTTGTCTTGGGCCACTGGAACCATCAGCAGAGGCAGTGACAGGCAGCACAGCAGGTCAGCGAGGGCCAGGTTCAGGAACCACAGGGCGTTGACCGAGCGTGGCATCCTGAAGGCCGTCACCCAGACCACCAGGCCGTTTCCTGGGACGCCCAACAGGAAGACGATGGCGTAGCAGACCAGAACAAACCAGTGGCGCATGCCTATCGGGGACACGTTAAGGTCGGGGAAAATAATGTCTGTGCAGTTGATGCACTCTGTATTGTTGAAGTCAACTTCGTAAGTGTCGTAGTCAATTGGTTCCATTTTGCCCGCTGGGAGTGGAGAAAAAGCGAAGGACAAATGTCAATGTCGTAACAAATGTCGTAGTCAATTGGTTTCTATACATACTTATTAAGATTTTACTGATTGCTAGTGCATCTCCTTTTGTGCATTCTCCCATTTGAGGATTGTTGCATAGCTCAGTGTTTAACCCACCGCACCCTCAGGCAGTGTTTAAATTTATAATTCGGTTGCAAATACAAAGTCCTGCAATGTTAATATGTAAGTAATGTTGTTAAGAAAATGAGTGACTGATGTGCAGACCCACATACAAGCCAGTTAGGGATTACATGCCATTCCAAGTAATGAACTGGTGTGCAGTATGAGGGCAAGTGAAAAATAACGCTTAAACACTAGCGATTTTTTACAATATCCTAAAGGTGGCGCAAACTGTTCCGCCATGGAACCAATTTAATTCCCCAGTAAAGAACCGTTTTTGTAAAGGACATGTTTGAGTGCAAGAATATTTCAAAAGGTAAGAGCTGTCACATAATGCAGAGGTTTGTTGTCAGTTCAGTGGTTCTTCCAAGATGTGGAAGTCTTTAACTTGAAAAGGTGCAGCAAACATCTTATTTGTAAAAAGGGGATCTTTTAATGAAGAAAGGTGCTTTAGGTTTCCTTTATAGTTCCGTTTATCGATAGAAAAGGGATATTAAATTGGATATTAAAAGCAGTTTCATTTCAACATTTTTATCTGCCTAAAACCACTGACCGAGCTTCCAAACCAACTCGACCCTCTGAGTCTGGTGAGCTACACAGCTGTATTCTGCTGGAGTCACTTGGGACACATGAGGCATAATGAAACTTGATGAGGATCTTAAGTGTAAAAGGTTTTTATTTGTAATATTCTTTACCTGAGAAAACTAGTCCAACGCAGGCTGCAGTCAGTAGAAAATGCTTGCAAATGTTAGTACAAATGTTAGCCATAGTAACACTCACCTGTGTCTGATGCCTGGAGTGATTAGAAGGTGGAGTCTGAAGTTGCTGGACCAAGAATGCTGATGTTACAAGTGTCTCTTCTGCGCTCATGTGAGGTTGTCTCGTGTTTGCTGGGGTGAGAAGGAAGCAATTGCTTAAGAGCTCACCACCGATGCAGTTCACGTGCCGCCTTGCCACAGAGCCTACTTGAATGGTAGAATTAATGCTGGGTGTGACTCGTTTTTATTTTTTTTATAGGGGTGGATAGTCAGACACATGCAATCAGTTGTTGTGGATTTTCCCAGTTTTCCACAGATTCAGGCAAACAGAGCAGGTCTGTTCCCAGAGCTCTGACAAGAGAGTGCCACTCGAGACAAGTTTTTGTTGTCACCCCAGCGTGATGTCATGCTGTCACCTTGGCCCTAATTTCTGATCTAGGGTCAGTAAATTGTTAACACTTGATCAGAAGATGCTTCACGTACTGCACTGAGCTATCAACAAGTTTTTTTTTTTAATGTTTTCACACATTTTCTAGACATGTGTGAGTCCACAAGCCCCTCACTGCCAGTAAGTCATGGCCTTGCACTAAACAATACCATTTAAGGTAGTAACCAATACCATCTATGGCCTTGCAGTAGACATCAGGATGGAGAGACAAATGTGATTCTGATAAGATAATACACAGCACACTGACTATATGTGGAGGATAAACACAGCAAACTTATAGGATAAAATCAACACAACAAGGTTAACTAATAATTTTTCCCCCACACTCCCCCCTTTTGAATAATAACAAATATCTTAAATCAATTAAACAAAACACATGAATACATGGGTATATGTGGATTATATGTATTCAAAGGATTTATATGTATTTAAATAAAATTAAGAAATGTAATAAAACATAGAAATAAACTCAAGACACATTATATGTAAGAGATAACTCAAAACTCACACACTGAAGAATTAAACATAATATGAAAAAAACTCAAAACACAACCATCAACATGTACCATGAAAGACACACCTACAATACAGATATAAAGTACAATCACAAAAATGGACTTAGATTATAAAAATAAAAACACTCACAATGATAATTTAAAATATCAGCAACACGTAGCTTAAAATCAGAAAGTGGAATGAACATGTTAAGTTTGAACCGTTCCTGAAGTCCATTCCAAGTTGAAGGGTCACAGTACAGAAAAGCTATTTTGCCAAATTCGGTTCTAACAGCAGGCACGTTAAAAAGGGTGACACTGTTTGACCTGAGATTATATGTATTGTTTGTCAACAATCAGAAAACAGATAAGTATGATGGAAACAAACCAACAACTGCTTTGTAAGTGAAAATGAACCAATGAAGCTGCCTTCACACTGCCAGTGGGTTTAAGCTTTTATATGTATATGTTTATATGTATATTTGTATAATACAGCTATACACACTATATTACTAAATTTTAACACTGTACGTCTTTAGACTGTATATTGAGAATTTTTATTTATTTATACTTTAGTTTATTTTTATTTTATTCTATTCTATTGTTTTTCTCAATTTTTGCTGCTCTTAATTTTGTACTGTCCACTTTCTGCCGTGCTAAGAAAATTTCCCACTTGTGGGACTAATAAAGGTTTATCTTATCTTATCTTATCTTAATCCTCCTTCTCTAAGTTCTTGTACCATCACCATCGTGGTCCTTATGATCCGTCTGTTTCAGTAGAGCGTCTCTAACCTGCTGGTGAATGAACTCACAAAATACTGCAACATCTCACCATCACAACACATTGTAAAGTCATTCCCTCCAGCTCTTGTTCTTAAAGGTTCGACCTCTGACCTCAAAGGTCGGCCATAGATTAAATGCCCGTAGATTAAACCTGCCTTTGCTACGGCTGAGAAGCCTTTTGTGTACCAATTTTGAGAGAGTAATTTGTTATTGTAATAAACGGTGTATTAGATCAGCATTGAGAATGTGTGAGCCGACCCCAAATTCGTATGCGCTTTCTGTGTAGATTGTGACAGATTTATCCTGAGCCACTTCACACGCCTCACTCAGAGCTACCAGTTCCACTGCCTGAGCGGAGAAATGCGAACCACAAGCTTTCGGTAGTGACTGCAAAACCCACCCTGTAACATCCTGCTGCATTTCTTGAGGCAGAGCCATCTATGAAAAAAGAAAATCAGGGTTAAGCAGGGGTTCGTCTCTGAGGTCTGCTCTCGGAGAACACACCTGTTCCACAACCACCACACAATCGTGGGGTTCGCCATCAGCCTCTGTAGGAGTAAGAGTGGCAGGGATTAGTTTAGAACATCTTCTAACAGTAGCATTGTGCATGTATAACTGTGCGCCATTGTAACAGAGCCGGCGTGCTGAAGAGAGATGGCTAGTGCTGTGGTCCTGTAGGAGCAAAGAAACAGCGTTAGGAACAACATATCTAGAAAATCGTCTGGTGCTTCCTTAGTCCAAGGGCAGAAGCTTAATATAAGCATTTACAGCTCATTTTCAATATATGTTTTGTAATTCACTATGATTTTTTATAGGTAGAAGTACTGAACTGCAACACAAATGCACTATTAACCATCACTATATAGATACTATATAGATATAACAGGAAGCCCAGCAGAAACTGGGTCTAGTTATGATAACAAATAAGCAACTGCATGCAAGCGATCCCCGAGTTTTCTAAGAGCATTCATAACACTGCCCTGTGGCAGAAAGTTGGCTTTGTAGCCATTTTCTTCCAAGTGATGCAGCAGTTTTAGCGTATCGGACCTGCACTGGTCCCGTGTTGATGCCGCGATTCAAAGATCAACTACGAACTGCAATAACACCCCGCTGGGAGAAATCTGGAGTGGGGCCAAGGAGTCCCTGAGCACAGAATGATAGATTATGGCACGCTCACAATTACCCTGTCATCCTTGTGTGAAAGTATAGGGTTTCCCATTGAAATTAAAAGTGAACCAGTACTGGCAGTTTTTGTAAATCATGACACTTAAGAAAGCATTCCACAACTGAGAAACACGTGTTATCGGAAAAAAATTGTGATAAAATAGTTGATGGATCCGATACCGTGGGTGCACAAGGTTGAACAGCTGTCTTTAGTGCTTGCATGTCTTGTACAAATCTCCATTCCGTGAGCTATCCTTCGTCCCTTATCTTTCGAGCGGGAACAAAGGAGTTCTCGCTGGCGAGTCCGGACAATCACCCCTTTCGCTTTAAGAGCCTCAAAAACTGGTCCAATACCGGCAATGGCCTTAGGTATGGGTGGATATTGGGGTCTATTTGCTTTGTAATCAGAACTTGGAGTAATAATTAGCGGGTCACAACCTCAAATTTAACCCAAATCATTTTTTCTTCTTTTGCCCGAAGACGAATTGATTGTTCAAACAGTGCTGGGTCGTCCGTCAAGCCGGCCATGACAGTGATAGGTCAGCGATCATAATTAGTCGCCTGTGAATTTCAGTAATTACCTGTGTTTGCAATGCCCTTACGCCCAACATGGGGCTCAACATGGTCAGTTCATCCAGTCAGACCCAGTCCTGTATGATAGTACATACAAGAACAAAATCTCCTACCTCTTTCCACTCAGCTTCCCTAGGTTTAGCCAGAAATATGTGCTAATATGAAACCCTCTCACACACACACAAATTCAGACGTCTGTTGGTAAATCAAGTTCACAGCAAATGCGTTAGATTGAGATACTCCAGAAAGTATCAGCTCACACTTTTTTACCCCTTACTTCTCAACCCACGCTTGTCCGTCCGTCCAGTCACTTGTCAAGAAAGCAGTACAGTTTAAATTACCCTCAGTCATCCAGTCTAGGCCTTCATGCCCCACAGAACAGCCATGACTGTACCATATCTTGTAATTCAGAGATCACAATACAAACAGGAGGTGCCCACACTGCAGCGCACACAGCGGTTGCGGCTGAATGAACCATGCAAACCCCTCCCGACGTTTTTTTATGCTGGATCTGAGTTTCAGTTCCCGTTAGAGCGTAAACCATAACAACCCTGAGTTTACACATTAAATCTACACATTAATCAGCAGATTAATGGGAAACATTTCAGAAGCCACAAATTCATGGCAAATATTTAGTTCCCCTAACTTACAATTAAGAGGGACCATGAGCGGTTCGGTTTGTACCAAGCCTCTAGCAGGGAAAGGCGGGAAAGGATAGAGGGAAGATCTCGTCAACATGAAATAAGTAGCACCAGAGTTTACTAGAAACTGCAGCACACAGCTTAAAACACAGACAGATGGATTAGGCAAGATCTTAAACAGGTCAAAAGCAAGCATTGAATAACCTGTCAGAAAAAGAAAAAGAAGCATACGACCTCTTTTTTTTATTCTTTTCTTTTTCGACAGCCTCCTCCGAAGGATGCCCTTCTCCCGCCGCCACCCCCGTTCACCATTGTTCGTCTGCATTTGCATCATCGTCAGCTGTCCATGTTGGTCTTGGACTTTTCTTCCTTTTCAGAATTCTCTTCTTCATTGTTGTTCCTCACAGCATCTTGCATGGCACTTCACTGCAGCCACGCGTTCCTTTTCCCAGCCCACGCAGAGTTGTTGTACTTCCTTACAGTCCTTTAGGAAGGTGTTTCTGAAGTGTTTCTCTCATATTCCAGCTTCGCGTCCTTTTTACTTTTACCTTTTACAGTTAGTGTTAGGGTTGGGGTTAGTGTTAGGGTTAGTTAAGGGTTTAGGGTTAGGGTTAGGGTTTAGGATTAGTGTTAGGGTTAGGGGTTAGGGTTTAGGGTTAGGGTTTAGGGTTAGGGTTAGGGTTAGGGTTAGGGTTTAGGATTAGTGTTAAGGTTAGGGTTAGTGTTAGGGTTACACACAGAAAAGCACTGTCTCTGCAGGACCCACCCCAGAGGCCTCCATGCCCAGTTGGCTAGAGAGGCTAGAGGGGTATAAATCCCCTGTAAAGCATTGGGCTGTAGAGCGGTGGATTATCTGGATTGTCTGGAATGTTGGACCTCCATCCAATACTTTTGGGATAAGTTGGAGTGGTATTTGTGATCTAGAACTAATCAACCAACGGCGATGTCCCAACATCTAGTGTAGCCTTCCCCAAAGAGTATAGGCTGTTACTGCAGCAAAAGGAGGACCTACTTCCTGGTAATGTTGTCGATTTTAAAGGAAACAGGTTTGAGCAGATGTTGTTAAATGTTAATGGGTTAGGGTTAGGGTTAGTGTCCCAGATCGCAATCTGGCTGCATGTCTGTGGGATGTGGTGGACAAACCAAGCCCATCCATTGGTCTCTGCTGATAATGTTTTGGTGCAGATACCCCAGCTCACTTTAAGAGGTCATGTGGAGTTCATGCCTCAACGAGTCTGTTTTGGTGGCAGAAGGGGGACCTACATAGTGTTAGGCCGTTAAACCATTTCTGTACAATATTTGCAGTGAGGCAGGGCACATTATCCTGCTGTAGGAGGCTGCCGACATCAGGGAATACAGTTGCCATGAAGGAGTGTACTTGGTCTGCAACAATGTTGGGTAGGTGATACATGTCAAAGTAACACCCACATGAATGCCAGAACTCAAGACTTCCTTGCAGAACTTTGCTCAGAGAGATATATGCACAGTTATTGTAAAGTAAGCAAACTTCTCTCTGGGCGCTGTGTTTGTCGCTGTTCCCTGGTTAACTTGGTGAATGGGTTAAACGCAGACAAACTCACTTACTGAACTCAACACCAATTTTCTGAACTCCCAACACCTTACTGAACTTCCAATACCTTACTGAACTCCAATACCACCTCCACACCATCCCAGCGCCAGGAGAACCAGGACGGATCTGACTGGACCTCTCAGACATGATGCCGGGCGTCACTCCGGCTCTCTGGCTGCTAGCTCTCCAGCTATCTGGTGCTAACACTCCGACTCTCTGGCTGCTAGCTCTCCAGCTATCTGGTGCTAACACTCCGCCTCTCTGGCTGCTAGCTTTCCAGCTATCTGGTGCTAACACTCCGCTTCTCTGGCTGCTAGCTCTCCAGCTATCTGGTGCTAACACTCCGGCTCTCTGGCTGCTAGCTCTCCAGCTATCTGGTGCTAACACTCCGGCTCTCTGGCTGCTAGCTCTCCAGCTATCTGGTGCTAACACTCCGGCTCTCTGGCTGCTACCTCTCCTGCTATCTGGCTCTCCGGCTGCTAACTCTACATGGGCAGCATGGATGCTTCTGGAGCTAATCTTGGCCTGGGTAAGCCTAGGCTCCACAACAATGAGGGCTAACCATCAGGCCAGAGCCAGGGCCCAGCACCTGCTGCAGCTCAGCATTACTACCAGCTACATCCAAAAATCCTCATTTAATGGCAAGAACAATGCATCTCCAACTATTTTTATTATTTATATTCTCTGCAGGTTTTACACCAAACTTAACCTCTCACTATTACGACCGTAATATGTTTAGTGAGTTATTTACATTTAAAACAGTTATTACCTTTGTCCACTTCAGTCCATCAGTAAATAGAGACATTGACTCGTTCGTAATCACACAATGTATATTTTCATTCTGGCACTCTCACCCTCAGTGCTTGCACTGTGAATAGAATAATGTGTCTGTCTGTTGAGCTACCATTTTTTGTGCAAAGATCAAGGGTCAAGGACCGACAATTTAGTCTTTTTAAATCTTTAGGCCATGCTCTAATTATCTTACTACTTATGATTTCAGGTAATGTGCACTTTAATCCTGGCCCTGATCCAGCCTTAAATGACTTGTTCTTTCATGACTTTGGGCCCGAAAGAGCCTGGGCTTCCTGCACATAAACTCAAAAAGCCTCTTATCAAAGATGGCAAATTTAAAAAACTGGGTTGAGAGTTTTTGGTAATCACTGAAACTTGGTTAAAAAAATCTGCCTCCCACCCTGAGTTAAATCTACCTGGTTACAATTTGTTTAGACAGGACAGGTCCTCTTAAGGTGGAGGTGTGGCAGTTGATACCAAAGAACACCTTAAGTGCTCAATTGCCTTATCCAAGTCAATTCCAGAGCAATTTGAGTTGCTTATTTTAAACACTGAACTCTCTAACAAATTCATCCTGTCAGTGGCTGGGTGTTATCCTCCATCAGCTCCGGCCTGCACCTTAATGACTCTGAGCAGTGCACTGGTGCCCTTTAGTAAAACAGTTTGTGCTTCTTGGTGGACCTAAATTGAGACATGACTAAGCCACCTGATAAAGTCATCCAACAATTTGACTCATTAAATCCACATCAAATTATTTGTTCTCCCACTATGTATGACACCAAAACCCCAGACAGGGCCACACTGAATGATATTATCCAAACAAATTCCCTTCATAAGTATCATTCTGGGGTGTTTTGTTCCGATATCAGTGACCACTGTTTTCTTGCTCGTGTCGAAAAGGCCACTCGGATTTGCTGTAAACGTGTTTTTAAAAACTTTAGCCCTCAAGCTCTTCTACATGACTTGGCATATGTGAACTGGTCTAGAATCAGCCTGGTCCCCACTGTAGACGAGGCTTGGAATTTATTTTATAAGCTTTTTAGTGCTGTTGTTGACAAGCATGCTCCAGTGAAGAGATTTAGAGTAAAGGACAGCTCCTGGTTCGACCCTAAGCTCACGGTGCTTCTTCAACAAAAATAATATCCTCTGGCGCGAGGCACGGCTTTCCAGATCCCCGGTAGATATTCTGACTTTCAAGCAAATCAGAAATAAATCATTACAAGCTGTCCGTAAGGCTAAATCTGAAAATTTCAGAAGCAGTTTTCTCTTAGTAGCTCCGGACCAAAAAGATTCTGGAAAACAATAAGGGAGCCGGAAAATAAACCGTCCTGTAATCTGCCTCCTTCACTTAACATGGACAACATTCTAGAGGTGTATGTTGCTTTTTAATAAACACTTTATAATTTCTAGTTTTATTTTTGAATCAGATAATTCTGTTTCATCAAACACAAATCTCATTACTTGCCCTATTGTACACCCTCCATCTCTCCTCCAACCCACGTCACCTCCTCCTCCCACCCATAGCTTCATCCTGAGGGCATTTTCAGAGGGGGAGATCTTAGATGAATTGCTTAGGCTGGATCCAAAAAATCTGCAAGGTCTGATGCGGTTTCTTTTTTAAAACTGCTGCCACCATCATTGCTGTTCCTATCACAGACATATTGAACTCATCTCCACACACGGGCCAAATCCCTCACGCCTGGAAGTCAGCTATAGTGTATCCTCTCTTTAAGGGTGGTGATCAGGGTGATGTCTTTCTAAGGTTTTGGAAAAACTTGTAAATGGTCAACTCACTGATTATTTGGAAGCTTATAACCTTCTATTATCTGTTCAGTCAGGTTTCAGAACTGACTATGGGTGTTTCTCCACTACTCTTAAAGTCCTAAATGATATAGTTTCTTCTTCAGCCTCTAAGTTGCATTGTGCTGCTATTTTTATCGACTTGGCCAAGGTCTTTGACACAAAGGTCTTGTTGGAGCCCATACTGAATGTTGTTGAAAATTCCAATGTCAACACATCCATAAATGGTTCGGTAAGAGCAAGTTACTGCTCCCTTGGTGGTTCAGCAGTAAGACACTGAATGAATAGAATCAGAAGACTGCTGGTTCG
>JBBPCX010070163.1:0-10824 GCA_037974365.1 Hydrocynus forskahlii | reverse complement strand
TAAAAGCTCCCTCACAGAAAGTTATTGCATGAAATGGTTTTGTTTGCGCCATCATTCATGGTGGAGGGATACATACAGGCAAAACAGTCCTCAAAGAAAACTGATTTAGTCCCAGATTCACCATTTTACCATCATCATCATTCATATAAACACTAAATAAAATGGCTGTATTTGTGTTGGAGATGTCTGGTTCCATTCACCTCCACTGTAAAGAAAGAATCTCTACAATCAAACGTTCACTCTGAATGAAACCCACTCTGAATGACTATCTTCACATCTCAACCACTAAATTATGGGGGAATTAAAAAAATAACTGGTGGATTGCCCTTAGTAATAATTGCCCTTTTTGATACCCTGTAACACGTCGTTGGAACATGGTCATCTAGAATGAGGTCATCCACTGCTTTTAAATGTTTGAAGAAAGAGAGAATGAGTCAGAGGCGGAGAGAAAGAGAAATGAGGGGGTATAGCAGCACCAGCTGTACATTATGTTTGACGAATCCTCGTGTTCGAACTCCCCTGCCCTTTGCATAGAGCCATCCAAGCTTTCTACAGAAAATGAATGATGAAAAAGGGGTTTAAAGTAAATTTCTAAACGAACCAAAGGCATTTCAGCCCTTTGATAAACACAGTGGATGTAGGAAGGGTGAAAGAGCCTGGGGTTAGAGAGGACGAGGCGAGGCAGTCTGTAACGGCTCAGAGTGCACAGAGAGGTGAGGCCGAAGCCACTTAAGAAAAATCACTCAAACCACGAAGAACGTCAGTTCTTTAAAAAGCAGTGGGTGAAGTCAAATAAACACTGACTGAAGCTTTAATGAGAACTATATAGAATCTGCCCAGCAGAGGGCACCATATCTTTCAGCCAATGTCTTGTGTGGTTTTTAAAAGCTCTGCTGGAAATAAATTTGCTCTGCTGATGGTCTCCAGCTCCTTTTACAAAGTAGGACTGAACAATAAACAGTACTGTGCAAAAGTCTTGAACCACTGCTCATTTCTTCATATTTTGCTTCCGAAGATCCAGACTTTCTTGCATTTTTAATGTAGTCTTGAGGAGTTCTCAAGGCTTCCTGAAGGACTTTTAAAGACATTTTCAGTCCAGTCCCTGAATCTGACCAGTTTCAGAGGAATGTTTTTGGTTTTTTAAGTCACACAGTGACCTATGCATGAATAATTCAAGTAAAACAAAGCCATCTGACTTAAGGCCTGAACCAGTGAAGAAACAGGTGCAGATGGTTCCAGAGGATCAGGCGGTGATCAGTATACTGGTGGTGCTGAATGCTGAGTGGTTGGAACTCCTTTATCTAGACACCTTGTATCTTTATATACTTTGCAGCCTGTCACAGAAAAAGATATGCTACCATTTCTTTAATGTGTTAAAATGTCAAAGATAAGGCAGTCTGACAGACATAACATAGTACTTTTGGCACCAACAAGGTGATTCAAAGCAAAATATAAACAAATTAAGGATGGCTCAAGACTAAACTAAGTATCTTACCTATGGGTGTGACATAATTGGCTATTGGGCCACAAATCAACACTCAACACTCAATCTGGCCACTCAATATGAATCTTAATGTGCTATTTTGTACATATCGTCCTAAAATGGAAGGAATGTGAGTGGTAGGAATATCTATAGCATAAGCTCACCTGTTCCCAAGAAGAGAACTTCATAGTTGCCGTCAGCAGCTGCCACCTGGTCTACGGTGATAGTTGTGAACTCATAGTCCACATTTGTCCTGACCACGAGGGGGCGCTTGTGCACGGGGTAAACAGCGTTATACATGGTTGGATGGTTGCGCATGAAGTTAATGACCTCGTCAGGGTAATCCTTGGTGGACTTCATGTTGGGGGTGAAGGTTCCTCCAGGACACTGAAAAAGAACAGTTAGTAAGTCAGGAAATGTTTCACCTCCATCAACCTATGCTGCTTATTCGGTCAGCTATTGGTGAAAAGAGCTGCAACTAAACATGGTGAAATGGTGTTTATCCACTATGCTGTTCAACCAATTGCCCATCAGAATCAGATCAGCAGTTTTAAAAAGCTGCTAAAAACAGCGCTATTCTCCTCCGCCTTCTTTTGAATATCTGCACTTCCATCACACTTTTAATCTTTCATTGATTTTCTAGCTATTTTTTTCTTTTATTTCTTTTATTTTTTACTATTTTTATGCTAAATATTTTTATTCTATTCCTGTATAGGATGATCCTGGTGTATTGTATGAATGATCTTTGTGTATTGTAATGGGCTTTATAAATAAACTTGACTTGCGGGTGATGCTCACCGTCCCTGGCCGTGGGTAGGGGATTTTACCCGTGTACGCCACCCACTGGTAGTTGGGTCCCTCTTTGTGAGAGAATGGCCCGTTAAATACCATCCGAATGTCCGCCATGGAGTAAACACAAACTGCCGAGCCTTTAAACACTGAACTGGAGGAGACAGGTATAAAAGCACATAAATGCATGCAAAAGGCTGAAACACGAGCACCAACAGATTCATACTAGACTAAAACACTGCGCATTTGTTACTGACACTGAAAAACTGATACTGGATAAAAATCACTCCATAATTATAACTGTAAATACTACGCACACTGATTCATATTTGGTCAACTTCACTCCACAATTATTACAGTCTGCATGTAAACACTACACACACAAATTCACACTGGTTTGAAACCACTTCCCAATTATTACTGTCAGACTGCTAAAATGGCACAGCCTGCAGATTGATTCAGGATTAAAATTGCTAAACAAATATTACTGTCAGCCGGTAAAACTGAAACAAACTGCAGATTCATACTAGGTTACAGTTGGCTCTACAGCAAGAGGTCTGATTTTCAGGATCAGTTGTAATTGACAGTGCCATTTTTTTAACACTATGAACTTAAAACAGGTCCGGATGTGAGTGGATCCCTGTGGACGAGCTGTCAGTGGAACTACATCTGGCTCTCTAAATGATAGCTATAGCATAGCAGGCTTTAGCTCTGTTTTCTGAGGTTTTCTGTGTGGCGGGTGTGAAAGATATGGGGTTTCTCCCAGAGAGAGGAGGTTTTAAAGGGTAACACAGCTACTGACTGATGGGTTTCCATCAAACATGAGGAAAGCCAGGGTGCCCCCGCAGAGGAAGTGTGGGGGAGCATATCCTGTTTTAGGCTTTGCATTAATGTGGGCAGGACAGTTATACATCTATAATACTGTGCAAAAGTCTTGAGCTACCCCTAATTCTTTATATTTCCCTTTGAATCACCTTGTTGGTGCACAATTACTATTTTCTACCTCTCACACTGTCTAATCTTTGGCTAAATAAAAGATATTGGAACAAATGTTTCACTCCTACAGGCTGCAAAGTGCTTGATCACTCAGCATTCAGCACCACCAGTATACTGATCACTGCCTGATCATCTGGACTCATCTGCACCTGTTTCTTCACTGGTTTAGGCCTGAAGTGCTTTGTTCTGCTTGAATGATTCATAAGAAAGTCACTGTGTGCCTTAACAAACAATAAATATTCCTCTGAAACTGGCCAGGTTCAGGGACTGGACTGAAAGTCCTTTGGGAAGCTTGGAGAACTGTTCCTTAAGACCACATTAAAAATACAAGAAAGTCTGGATCTTTGGAAATAAATTATGAAGAAAGGCTAAATTCCTTTGCACAGTAGTAGGCCAGTAGCGCTGGACTGGCCATCGGGCATACCGGGCATTTGCCGATGGAATCCCGTCAGCACCACCCCACCCCCCCCAACCCCCCATCCCCCCGAGGAACGACAGCGAGAGGGCCCCCGGTAGGCGGGGGATCCCGTCAGCACCAGCAACACACCCTCTGGGTGAGCCGGTCTCAAAATGCCCAGTAAGATTTTTTGTCCCAGTCCAGCCCTGTACATATATATATATATATATAGTTTTTTTTTTGTTTTTTTTTGATGGCACATTTAATGAGCACTTACTGGGCATTTTTGCCTGGAGCTTTAATACATGAAAGGAGTCGTTACCAGATGGAGGACAACTTTCTCTGAGTAGTTTCACACACACACACATCCACTCACCCAGAGACGGAAAATACCCCATAGATGACCGGGTTCTTTGTGTCCTGTGTGGGTTGTATGTACACGTCACCTGAAACACACAAACACAGAGACGTCAGAGAAACGGCACACACAGGCACACACACACACATACACACACACACACACACACACACACACACACACACACACACACACACATTCCCCCACAAACACACACCCATACTCATATTTACAGGCTTTCAGCCCCACCAGAGTGAAGACAGGTGGGAAGACACAGAGAGAAGAAAGATAGAGAAATAGAAGAGAAAGAAAAAAGAAATACATTTTGTTTGGCTCTAGGAAGGAGTGAGAACGAAAAAAGGTGGAGAAAGAAAGTAAAGAGTAGTGAGCAAGAGTGAGAGATTAAAGAGAGAGGAGAGTGGGAAAAAGAGAAAAAAGAGAGAGAAAGACAGAGACAGAGAGACATAGAGAGAGGGAGAGAAGGAGGAGAGAGAAAGAAGGAAACAGAGAGAAAGAGAGAGGGAGAAAGAGTTTGAAAGAAGTGAGGGAGAGTGAGAAAGAGAGGAACAGAGAGAACGGAAGAGATACAGATATAGAGAGACTGAAAGAGAGGGAGAGCTTGAGAGAGAAGGAGTAGAGAGAGAGAGAGAAAGGGAAAGAGAGAGAGGTCAGGATCCAGTTGTTAAATCTGTGGCAAAACACCAAATTAAATCATATTAAATCATACAGCCAACGCTGCCCTAAAAGCCTCATTCATTTCCTCACATGCCAGAGAGGCTTTAAACGTACTGTAATATTTATAAAAGGCTTTCAGAAGGTTTAAAATGAGGTGTGGCTGCCATGATTATGGCAGCCGGACATGTTAAAAAAACATGGCCAGCGTTAAATAACATTATAAAACGACAATATAAAATTTGTTTGTGGCTGACAAGTGACAAATAAAATAACCTCAAAATAAGTCTGAGAGTGAGAGGAAATGGGAAACAAGAGAAGCGTTAAAGGGCCCATTTCCTACATACAAGCGAACAACATACACTCTATGCTAAAGAGAAAGTGTAGAGTGTTTGTTCAACTGTTTTAGGCCCTCTTCTATTTATAATCCATTTAGCAATATCTTCAGGAAATTTGGTTTTTCGTTGTATGGCTATGCTGCACTTCCACTCTCTATCCTTTCTGACTGCCTCCTTGAAATTAAAATGGTTGTTTTCTCATTTTCTCAGACTTCATAGTGATAAGACTGAGGTCCTCCTCATAGGTACAAAATCTGCTCTTGCCAAATGTAAATTCCAGTTCCATAGTTTTTTCTACTTGTCATCCTTGGCAGTGCTTCATTTTTCAAAGCACACGTTAATAATGGGAACATTCGTTAATTTTATTATATTTATCAATCCATACATACATATATATATAGATAGTTTGTTTAGGTGTCTGTAGATAGTCTGTAAGGTGTTCCTGCGAGCCTTGAAAGTCACTTTTAAATAAATAAAATAAATATTTATAATAAAAAGAATCCATAGGTGAGTTGCTATGAGCGAATAGTCAGTAATAATAGTTTATTACTGACTGGGCTTATCAGAGAAAAGTTGAAGCAACAATGAAGTGTCATTTACATTATTAAGGCTATAGAAAAAATAAAAGGGGGGCAGTTCAGCCTCGTTAGAAAAATCAGGCAGTTGGTGGAGGAGCTTGGGTTAAACATGAGCATTAAAGAGTTAAACCCATAAAGCTGGATGGTCCAATCAGATTTTAAACTGAACTCTTACAGGCAGATAAGTGACTGCAACACCTGTAAAAACTCCCTTAATCTCTTAACACACACACACACACACACACACACACACACACACACACACACACACACACACACACACACACACACCGACACATAAGGTCTTTTGTGTGGATGGGCAGCATGAGTGTGTGTTCATTAGCGCATTGCTACAAGTCACTCTGCAGCTTTATAGCCTTATTAAACACACACACACACACACACACACACACACACACACACAAACACACACAAACACACACACACAAAATCCTCTGCATGTTAGCACTCATAAGTAGTGAGGATAGTTTATAAGGTCTGAGTGTAAGAGCTAATCAGCTCGCAGCAATAACTATACCCTCCACACATACACACCACACACACACACACACACACACACACACACACACACACAATAAAGGCTTTGAGAGAAACCAAAGATAGCAATGACCAAGTAAGAATGAAAGGAAGAAAGTAAGAAAGAAAGAAAATCAGAAGGAAAGAAAGAAACAAAGAAAAACAGAAAGACTGAATAAAAGAAAGAAAGAAAGCCATATAGATAAACAGAAAGAAAGAAGAGAAGAGAGGGAGTGTGGACTTACGCAGCTCGTCGAAGTGAGTTTCGATCCCGTCGGCTCCCGGAACAGAACAGATCAGACGGGCTTTGAGAAAAGTGCTCCACTTATTCACCAAACAGCAGTGACCACCATCATCATTCTGAAAACACACACACACACACACACAATAAAGCAATAAATACATGTATAAAATTAAATTTGGTATTTAGGAGAAATGAAACAAAAGCCAAGAAACCTAGTGAAATATAGAGAGAAGCAGATGTGAGATGTGTGTATGTGCATGTGTCCGTGAATCTGTGCGTGTGTGTGAGAGAGTGTGTGTCTGTATGTGTTTATGTACGCGTGTGTGTTTATATGTTTATGTGTATGTTTTTGTGTGTGTGTGTGTGTGTATGTGTTTGTGTGTGTGTGTTTTCCGGGTTGATCTGTGACTGAACTAATAAACAAAAGTAGTGTAAATCCAGGTTTGCAGTAAACATGACCCAAACACAGAGAGCGGAACTGGATAAACAGCAGGTTCTCCGGGTTTGCAGATCTGCATGAAGCCTCGGTGCTGTTTTCCACTTTTTCGCTGTTTGTTTTCACTGTTCTGCTCAATTAGGCCCACACTCCCCCCAACCCCCCCACAACTGGATACCAGTTGCCCCTGATTTACTTTCAGCACAACCTGCTCCAGTAGCACTAAATTAGCCATAATGAAAAAGTTCAAACTGATGATTATAGAGGCCTGTTTTAACATCAGTTATGTTTCACCTGTAGCTCTTAAAGGATTGAAACGTTCAGTCCAGTTTATAAATAAAGAGATCTATTTTGATTTGATTTTGATAGAAATTTAAGTTCATTTGTGTGTACAGTCTTGTTTTGCATAGAGAAACCGATCCTTCATATATTGTCTTTTTTGTCATAAATAAAGAAAGAAAGAAAACTGAAAAAAAGAAAGGAGGGAGTTTATAAGCAAAAATATGAATTTTAATTTGAATATTATGGACATTTCATTTAATTTGTGTGTGCAAATGTGCATTAGGAAAATTATTCTTTACATCTTTTTCTTTTATGTTTTAAAATAATGTTATTCATCTGTAATTACTACGTTACTACTGTGTAATGACTATGTAATTACATAGAATTGAACTATAGTAAAACAGTGGTAATAAATGTGCTGTGCTGAAATCCGTGACATGCCGGAGTGGTCAGAAGGTCAGAAGGTCAGGAGGTCAGGACTGGGATGGACAGAGAAGATCTTTGTGTATTTTAAGGTTGAATATCTGAAGATTGTGGCACTTTGGTGCTAAACAAACACTCACCAGGCAGATCCGCCCGATACGAGACTCCGATTTGGGACTCTGACCCATTTCCAACGACTTCTCCCGGAAAAAAAAGTAAAGCTTATCATCGTTCTTCTCAGCACTGTCTGGAATGAGGTGCACATGGACGAACGAGGGATCTGGAGAACAGAGAGAGAAAGAGAGAGAGAGAGGGTGAATTTATGATATGTCTACACACACTGACTGTATGCAAAACTGTGTTTTGATTTACGCGGTGAAATGTGGCCGCCAGTCATCCGTGCTGTACTGGAACACTGTGGTTTAGTGTGGGGGAAAATTTACTAGTTAACCATTTCGCAGTGTTTTTCTCATTTATATTTCTCATTTATATGTACGTAGTGTCTGATTGTAGTCCATCACATTTTACCTCTGTATCTTGATAAGAAATGTTTTGGCGGTTACTGTAGGGCCAGGGGAAAGGGTAGTAATAGTTTACTGGTTTACTGGTTTACCGTTCAGCCATCTGGAGTTATACTGGTCTGTGCGCATAGCTGTGTTTTTCCCCAGAGTCCGGAAAATAGCAGAGTCTGTTCCCATGAAGTCAATGTAGACACCAGCATACAGCTCTCCATCTGAGAGAGAGAGACAGAGAAAGAAAGAGAGATTTATAGGTTGAGTCATGTTCGCTGTCTCTGTGATATGATTCCAGCCACGCCCGCTGGCAGAAAGCAGGTAGGTCATCTTACCCCCCATTACCCCCCCAGGGACACAGGCCCATGACCTTCCCCAGACTCTAAACAGTGACACTAACCTTACGTTTTCACACACTGCGCAGGAATTTTTGCCTTTTCACACAAAGTTTTACGTTGTTGCACAGTTTGGCACAGTACTATTGTCAATCACTATAATCAACACAATCGATCCAACATCAGTTCAGTGTGTCACAATGCTTTTTGCAGTGTGTGTGCGTGCATGTGTATGTGCGTGTGTGTGTGTATGTTTGTGAATGTGTGTGTTTATGTATGTGTGTCTATGTGTACATGCGTGTCTGTATGTACGTGTGTGTGTGTATGCGTTTGTGTGTATATGTGTGTGTGTGTGTGTGTGTGTGTGCATATTGCAGTTGGTAGTAAAGTGGTTGTGGGGGTTGAAGACATGGCCAAGAAACTGCCTGCCAGGCTCCAACGCTTAACACTATCTGAGAGGAATCCCAAACATGAGCTATCCCCCTCCACACAGACACACACACACACACACACGCACGTACACACATGCACACACACTTGTGTCTATGCAGGGAGGGTGAAGCTGGGTTAATTCTGTGTTTGAGTGGACAGATGCGTCGGGTGCCATCTCTTTGGCACGGACAAGGTTCTTCCGATCACGGATTAAAGCTGTTGATTCCGCTCCGAACGGAAGCCAAACTGTCGGAGTTTCTATCAAACAACTCTGAATGTATTAGGTGGTGCTAAAAGCTGGACTCCAGAACAGCACTAAATCCAGGCTGCCGGACAAACTCACCTGTTTCGTTTAGCCTCGATTACACAGATCCGCTAATCTGTCTTGCTGTTTTGAAGCTTTTGAACTTTTTCTCCTTGGGGCAATTTTCGGTTCCCTGAAATTGCTACATGCCATTTATATAGCACAATCATTTCTTCATATTTGGTTTCCAAAGATCCAGTATTTTTAATGTGGTTTTGAGGAACAGTTCTTCAGGCTTCCTGAAGGATTTTCAAAGACTTTCACTTTCAGTCCAGTCCCTGAACCTGATCAGTTTCAGAGGAATGCTATTTGTTTGTTAAGCCACACAGTGACCTACGTATGAATCATTCAAGCAGAACAAAGCACATCTAACTTAATTACCTGAACATTATTAGACAGTGGATCAAGTTTCACAAAGCTGTCACTAATGAACTTGTGATTCATTTGCTTATGTCTAAAAAAAACCCTAAAAACTCAGAGTTCTGCTGATTATAGTTATGACTCAGCTAACGAGTCCATAACTCTCAAGCACACACTTAAACGACTCATAAAAACTGGATCTGCTTCACTGACTGTTCTGTTTTTAATGTTCTGCTCCTCTACCGTCTGCATTTCCAATCATGAGTCCCAGAGACGTCTCGAAATGGACCTTCCACCAATGAAATATGTGGACAGAAATGGTCCTGAGACATCCCATCTTGCCATCTCCAGCTTCAAACTGAAGAAAAGTCGGCCGAATCTCATGAGAAAAACAGTCAGGAGAGAATGAAGTGCACTGCCTTCCCAGGCCTCAGATGGGCAATAAAATATCCGAGAGATGCGAAACGGGACCAAGGGGCATTTAAATGAGGTCCATGGGGACATGGATGACCCTTTTTAGCATGCTTGTGGAACAAAAAATCGTGAAGAATATATCTTTGCAGCCCAGTGGGAGGAACGGGATCCTCCAGGGTAACTGCAGACACTCCAGCAGAGAAGCAGGACATGGAAGAAGTGAGGAACCACTGGAGGAACTTACTAATCAAGGCAGAGACGCTGTTCAGCTTTGGGTCGTACGGGCACTTTCCTTTCCCGGAATCCTCTCTGCCTGGCTCCAAGTGGAAGATGTACTCCTGCAATAAAAATCAAGGCAAACTGTGAATCAGGTCATCCAGCGTGTGAGAGAGCTGGTGTGTTAGCGTTAGCATGGTGCTAGAGTCACTGTAATCCATGCAAGAGGTTCAGAACCTATAAGGCATCGCAACAAGCGAGATGGGACAAAGTTAGGCACAGTAATAGCACTTTCTGCTACACAGATGTGCAAAAGGCTTAAGTCACCCCATATCTCTTCACATTTTGCTTCCAAAGAGCCAGACTTTCTAGCTTCTTTAATGTAGCTCTCAAGGCTTCCTGAAGGACTTTCAAAAGCTCCCTCCCAAGACTAACTACTTTTTTTTGTTTGTTAAGCTGTATGGATCATTCAAGCATAACAAAGCACATCTAACTTAAGGCCTGAACCAGTGAAGAAACAGGTGCAGAGGATTATAGATGATCAGGCCCACTCAATATGCCAAAGATTAGACAGTTTGACAGTATTTTTGCACCATCAAGGTGATCCAAAGCAAAACAGAAAGAAATACAGAATTGTATTTTGTTAGCACATCCTGTTTAACTCATAACTTTATTAGGTGTGTTTGGCCTGCAAACACACTTATCTATCCATCTATCT
>JBBPCX010070162.1:0-10825 GCA_037974365.1 Hydrocynus forskahlii | reverse complement strand
GGATCGAAACATCAAAGGGAGAACAGAAGGGAAAACTAATACACAGGGGACTGGGACCGGGACAGACGTGACGAGGGTGAGGTGACAGTTACAAGTATTATGCGAAATACGGTGTTAATGAAGCTTGGATCATCTTCATTTGGAGCATATATATTCATAAGTGAAATCTGTATTCCATCAATTAGCCCATTTACTATGATGTATCTCCCCCCAGAATCTTTATTGATTGCAGTTGGTGTAAAATTAACAAGCTTGTGTATCAGAATAGACACTCCCCTCTTTCTTCCTGACTGATGCGATGAGTAGAATACTTTGTCTGCCCAGGATTTTTTAAGCTTTTCATGTTCTATTTCTGAAAGGTGGGTCTCCTGTAGGAATGCAATCAGGCAATTATTTCTTTTTAGCTGATTAAGTATTTTCTTCCTCTTTACAGGACTGTGAAGGCCTTTGACATTATAACTTATGACCTTCCATAGCTAAAGCTAGAATTAGAGAGAGTAATAATTTTTTTTGGGATCAGACCCAGCAGTAATCCTGACTGTATGAGGTTTGCAACAATGATAAAAGCATAAAATAAATTGAGATAAATAACATTTAAATAACAAAAACAGAACAAAAATAACGCACAGTAATGTAAGAAAAAAAGTACATTTCTCTGTTGTTATTATTCCTGTAACCAGATCCCAAAGAAATAGTGGTATCTGAACTGCATAAGCTAAACAGAACAGTAGGTGCGCAATGAACACCGCACTTACTAGCATACAATACTTTTCTTGGGACATTGTCCCCTACTTCGTGTCAAAACAGACTATAGTGCGAACTACACCAAAAGTGCTCGCTTTCGTTGGGGTACGACCCCAGTAAGTTAACTAAGAATGATACTTCACACTTCAGTCTCCCACAGAAACACACAGGCTCAGAAATGAAAAAGCAAACGCTTACCTTAATATCTATTATTTAAATATTTACATGCTGTGACAAACGTCATGTGGATTAATTTAGGGAGGTGCAGAATATTACCAAATACGTATTACAGTGTAAAATCACACCCTGTGGAAAGAGAAGGTACATACTGTCAGTTCTCTACCACTGCTGTTTGAATGACTTTCTTCTTTACATAATCCATGGCTTTAACGGCATCCGAAAATACTTTTTCGTTGTTAATATGAGAAATACGGAATCTGGCTGGAAAGAGAATTCCGAAACGGACACCGGGTTTGCCCTGGAGCAACTTTCTGACATCAGTGAGGGCCGCTCTAGCTTTAGCTATCACTACCGTGTAGTCAGGAAATATTGCGATTGGATGACCGTTATATGTTAGGCGGTCGTGGCTCTCCTGGGCTTTCTTCAGAATGTCCATGGCGTCCCCTTCACTGTGTAATTTTGCGATGATTGCGCGTAGTTTGTCTTCTGGTTTTCTTTGTATTAGGCTGCGGTGTGAACGTTCTATCCGCAACTCTTTGTCCATCTGGAACACATCCTTGAGAAGCTTGGAAATTGCAGCTGGAGAGCCTGAATTCGGTCCCTCATCGACCCCCACGATTCGGATGTTTCCTCTCCTCATCCTGCCCTCTAAGTCCTCGCATTTTTCTTTTAGATCTTCTACTTGTTTCTTAAGATCTGTTATGTAGTTTTGAGTACAAACTAATTCGTCCGACCATGACGACAGTTCATCCTCTACCGCCTTCACATTAGCGTTAGCGTGAGTAATCTCTGCACGCATCATGTTTACATTATTAGCGACCTCAGTTCTTACTGCCTGTATTTCCTTCTTTATATCATCAAAATCATCAGCTAAGGCACCCTTCAACTCCTCTCTTATTATAGCAGATATATCCTTTCTCAACGTGGTCAGGATGTCAGCTGTGTTCAATGCAGTGTCCATGGTCGGGCCGACCACATGAGCAGGAGAGGTTTGGACGGGACTCTTCGCACTTTTCGCTGGTGGTGTGCTAGGCCTTGCTCTGGACGCGCTGTCGTACTTGTATTTTCGTAAATTCTGCGCCATGTCGGGAAATTGTACTGCACTTTGGTTGCTAAAAGTTTATTCCTGAAATTGCGTTCGCGACTTTTAAAGGTAAGTGTCTCTAAATTTTGAGATTATTAAGGATTCTGCAGGAGCACTGAAAAATGCATCTCACTCCATGCGCTGCTCCCTTGCGCCCCCATACACAGAACCTTTTAACATAAAAGTCCTTCCACATAAGTGCCACATAAAAGAGAAAAGGGCAGTCTCTAGCAGCCACTGACCAGGGACATCACAATAGTCAGTTTATAACACTGATAATGATGAGAAATAGGCAAATAATATGCATAATCCGAGAAAAATATATTTTATTTAAATGAGAGGAGCCTAGATGCATAGATCTTTAGAGGTGCATAGAGCCAATTTATACAGCCAGGTTCTAACACTGAGAAATGCTACCATAGCGCAAATCAGTAGCAGAGTCTATGGATTCATGCTACCCTGTGGAAAAATGCTTCCTTGAAGTTTATACAGCTGCCAGTGTCCCAAGGTAGCACAGATTTTTTGTCCGTGGCACCGAATCCCAAGACTGTGGAACTGCACATGCGCAGAAGGGCACAGTAGTATCTCGATGGGTAGCATGTTTCGGCAGAACACCAGACCGGTTTAAAGTCACGATATATATATATAAAGTGTATAAATGAACAATGCAGTACAATAAACAATCTATATCTTATATACAGAAAACACAAGAATACAGAAAATATACTACAGACAGTAAGTAAAGCGCAGTTGCAGTCCTATAATGTGAAGCAGTATGATAGTTCGGCTGTTTAGGTGGGTGATGGCGAGGGGAAAGAAACCGTTCCTGTAGTGTAGAAAATCAGCAGCTCCTGTGGAAGACTGTACTTCCCCAGTTGTCTCAGGAAGTACATCCTTTGCTGCGTCCTTTTGAGGATGGGGGAGATGTTGGTCTCCCACTTCAGGTCCTGGGAGATGGTAGTACTCAGGAACTTGAAGGTCTCCACAGTAGACACCAGGCTGTCTGATATGGTGAGGGGGAGCAGTTTTGCGGGATGTCTCCTGAAGGCCACTGTCTTGAGCATGTTCAGCTCCAGGTTGTGCTGACTGCACTAGAGTACCAGCCGCTCAATTTCCTCCCGGTATGCCGAATCATCATCATCCTGAATGAGTCCAATGACCATGTTTCAGAAGTGATCTCTTCTAGCCTCACTTGCCGCTTCCTGTCTCTCAGGAAGCAGGTGATCCACTGACAGGTAGCAGGTGACACATTTTAGCCAGATAAGCAAACTGCAGGGGGTCAAGCTGGTGTCCTGTAATGTCCTTCAGATGGGCTAAAACCAGGCATTCAAAGCATTTCATGACCACAGACATCAAGGCGACAGGTCTGTAATCATTCAGTCCTGTGATGGTGGGTTTCTTGTGGACCGGGATAATGGCAGAGCATTTGAAGCAGGAGGGAACTTAACACAGCTCCAGGGACCTATTGAAGATGTAGGTAAAGATGGGAGCCAGCTGATCAGCACAGGTTTTGAGGCAGGAGGGGCGTACACCATCTGGTCCCGGGGCTTTCATGATTTTCTGTTTCTGCAACAGTCAGCTCACATCCGCTTTGTGTATTCTGAGTTCCAGGGGAGAGGGTAGGGGGGGTGAGAAGTGTGATGGTCATTGACTCTGGGCTGGGGAGGTTGAGGGAGGAGGGTGGATGTGTGAGAGGAGTGATGGGGGTCATTGTCTCTGGGGTGGTGTCGGTGAGGGGTGTGAATCTGTCCATCTCAAACCTGCAGTAGAAGTATGTCAGCATGTCTGCCAGGTCTTTGTTTGCTTCAGCAGGGGGTGTGGGTCATTGGTAGCTGGTGATGTCTTGCAGGCTTCTCCACACTGACGCAGGGTCATTGGCTGAGAACCGTTCTTTCAGCTTCTCAGAGTAGGTCCTTTTTGCCCCTTTGATCTCCCTGGTCAGCGTGTTCCTGGCTTGCTTGTACAGGGCCCTGTCCCCACTTCTGTAACCGTCCTACTTGGCCTGGCGAAGATGTTGCAGTTTTTAAGTGAAACATAGTTTATTGTTGTATGTGTAGAAGGTCTTGGTTGGCACATACACATCTTCACAAAAACTGATGTATGATGTCACAATGTCTGTCAGATCATCCAGATTAGCAGATGCAGCTTCAAAAGCAATCTAATTAGTGGTCAAAACAGTCCTGTAGTTCCTGCTTTGCTGCATTAGTCCACTTCTTCACAGTTTTGACTACAGGCTTGGCACATTTAAGTTGTTGCCTGTTAACTGGGATAAGATGGACCAGGCAGTGATCAGAATGTCCCAAAGCTGCCCGGGGTACAGAGCGATATAATCATATATAATATTCATTTTAACGTACAGCAAAATGTTCATTCATGTTCATTTTTATTCTCCTTTTCTCTTTCTTTCTCTTTCTGTACAGGAACCTTGGAAAGTCTGGATTGAGAGTCTCTTGTCTAGGCCTTGGTAAGTTAAAAAAAAAGTGTAAATGTACTTTTAGTGTCATGATCTGCTACCTGCCACGCTTCTGGAAAGCCTTCAGACAACTGCAGTGGTGTATGGGCTTGTTTAAGATGAAGGGGGTCAGCCTGAGCAGCAGTTGCAGTTGGAGGGGGAACTTACATGACACCCAGACAGTTTTACCATATTGCAAATGATAATACTATTGCTCATAATCATAAAGGTATTGCACATAATGACAATGATTTAGCACACAATAAGAAACTGCACATCCGAGTAGCAGAAGGTTATTGCACAGATTATCGTGTGGGTATGTGACAGGGGAGGAGTTATACAGTCGGTTGACTTTCTGTCAGCAAATGCATAAGTTAAAATTAGAATAAATATAAACAACAAGAAACACAAATTACAAGATTTGTTTGTAAAAAGTACTTATTTTGTGAGCTGGTTAGAAGAACACAGGTTCATTTCCAGATTTTGCCTTGATGCCTCTGGTGGATTTGTAAGCTCTAATGATTTATTTCAATAAAGTTTTAATTGATCCAAATCAGGTATCTGAGGGACTTAATAAGAACCACAATCTTATACTGGGCTTCTAAGAGGAGAGGTCTGGGCATGATTGAGCAAACACATACATATACATGAAATCACTACTGTATTTGTATACATTCTAATATTACCCTTTAAAAACATATAATATTCTCAGGTGTCTAAGACTTTTGCACGGTGCCAGGCAACCAACAAAACAGGCCCCACGCTGGAGCACACTGTTTAGACAATGTTATGGTTCCACCATATGAAAAACAATAAGGTTAGAAGGAAGCTGATAAGCATTAAAAATTTATTTTACTCAATATTTTACACTACTTAATTATTTCAGACACATTCTCTGAGGTACAGAATTCTCTACTCAATTAGTTCAAGTGCATTATCTGAGGTAAAGTTGCACTTTTGTTCTTTTTGTCCTATGTATAACAAATAAACACAAGAAGACATGGTTTGTTTATATTCCAACTAAAGGGATGTATCAGTGGTGGCTAACCCATGAGGGTACAAACCTGCATTACTGTGTCTGACAAGGATTTGTAATGCTGTGATTTCTCTCTCTCCCTTTTCTTTTCTCTTTATCTCTTTCTATCTTCTCTCTCTCTCTCTCTCTCTCTCTCTCTCTCTCTCTCTCTCTCTCTCATTTGTTTCTTGTTGTGTGTGTGTGTGTGTGTGTGTGTGTGTGTGTGTGTTTATAGCCTCTGTGCAGGCTTTACTGAGGCTTGTTTTATTCAGTGTCTGTGTAATGACCTGTCTAAAAGTTCCACCTCAAACCTGGTACAGCACACACACACATACACACGCACACGCACACACACACAAAATCACGAACACATATACATACACACATAAAAGTCTCCAGTCTGTGATTGTACCACATCAGCTGTTTTGTATAGCAGCTTTTTTTTCAAATACTTGGAAACTGGAAAGCACTCACACACATACACACACACACACATGTACACTGACATGCACACACACAAAACTGATCTCCCAGTGATTAGTAATGAAAATAAGAGAGCATAGTGCCTCGGTGTTGCAGTGCTTAGGAATAAAGAATCATTTCTATGTCACCATTGCACTGCCAACACAGTTACTCGGCTGGGATACACCAGAAAATCAAAGCATGCTGCAACTTGTGTGCCATTACAGTACGGTTTTTGATACACCATGGTTCCGTATACCTAAGTGCCTTAACATGCCACTGTCATGACAGCATCCCTGCTTGCTGGTCAGCAGTGGTACACTCTCGGTGCATCATAGGAGGGCATGTGTGTGTTGGTGTGACCTGAACCGACTGAGCTTTTCGTCCCATTGGCTGAAATGGGTGCATTTGTCCCAGAGAGAATGGGACAAAGATGGAAGAGTCTGGGGTCAGGTGTACTGCCATAACACAACACAAGCATTACTTACATAACCCCTATACACACAGTATCCCCCAGGCAGCAGCGAGGGATGGGGGGAGGAGGAAAGAGAGATAGTGTGTCTGGTTTTATTAGTGCTGTAACCTGCATGTGATACAACATGTATATATATATAATTAACATTTTTGCTTTGTTTCACAATGATTTGAACCTACATATTCCAATAAGCATGGGATGCTGTAAAGGCTTATTTTGTTAATAATGAATAAGCCTTTTTAAATTGTCGTGTTGGTTTTTGTCAGTTGTCATGAAAGGCCAATGCTGGTGTAACGAATACTGTCCTTCTGTTGCGTCACCCACCTTTTCTCCAAGGAAGATAAGCATCCATTTCTCTTTAGTCTTTCTTTATTTTTCCAAATAACATAAACAGGCTCGAGGGTCTGACCGAACTCTAAATAACACTTGGAAACTCAGGAACATTTACACTTACATTTACGGCATTTAGCTGACGCTCTTATCCAGAGCAACGTACATCAGTGCTCAAGTAATCCACGTTTGTATCTTAGGCCATGTAAGCTAAACTTAAGTCAATCATCCACAATTCAACCACGATACTGCACACTCAGGAACACAAACCAAACCTTAGTGACGGCTATAATGATGGTGGACCGACAACACAGGTCGGTCCCAACAGTCAAATAAAAAGTACAATGTCAAAATAAAAAGTACAAACAGAAAACAATATCCCAACTTAAACTAGGGCGCCCTCTCCCGGCCACCCACCTATATAGCCCCCAGACATGACAGTACACCCCCCTCCACAACGCCCCCCTGGGGCGCGAACCCACCCCCACAACACCTAAATGGAGGAGGCGGGGAAGGCGGAGGCAAAGGGAAGCGTCCCACAAGCCCCATTCGGCCGTCTCTTCTAGGACTACATCCTGGCCAACATTCTGCATGGCCAGGGTGGCCCGGGTGAGTCCCATGGAACTCTCCCCCTTGAGAGTCACAGACATTATTCAGGACGGCTATGGCTACGGCTAAAGGCCCTTCTCTGGCTGCTACGGCTAAAGGCCCTTCTCGGGCTGCTCCAAGCCCCTGAAGTAACACCTCACCCGCTTTCTCCAGCCCATCTAAACACCCCTCTGCGGCTATAACCCCTTTTACAAGCCCCTTTGAGGCTACAAACCCCTCTATAAGCCCCTCTGTGGCTAAAGGTCCCGCTTCTTCGGATAAAGGCCCCGCTTCTGCGGCTAAGGGAGCTAGTGTCTGGGTTAACGGAGCTAGCGGCTGGGCTAAGGGAGCTAGCGGCTAGGCTAAGGGAGCAAGCGGCTGGGCTAAGGGAGCTAGCGGCTGGGCTAAAGGTGCTAGCAGCTGGGCTAAGGCTAAAGGGGCTAGCACTGGAGCTAAGGCTAATGGAGCTGGTGTGGTCTCTAAGGGCTCCATTAAATAGCCTAAAAGCTCCTCTAGCAGGCCGAGAAGATCCACGGGCTCGGGGCTGCCTAGTTTAGTCTCAACTCTACCGTGCCTCGGAGGGTGAAGCTGGGGTGCTGGCATTAGAGGCTGCAGCCATTTTCAGGGCACTGGCACAGGTCTCCCGAGAGCAGCCTCGGTGCTCGGGAGCAGGATGTCTGTGGCGCTGACTTGCATGGACTCGGCAGAGCTGGCAAGCGTGGATTCAGCGGCACTGGCGTGCGTGGATTCGGCGGAGCTGGCGAGCTGCACTACAGCGGTGAATTCTCGCTGCTGTGCTGCGGCGCTTGGGAGCGAAGCTGCGCTGGGAAGCGAGCCGGGCTGCTGGGCCTTGAGAAGAGGCAAAACAGGCGCTGATTCTCCTCCAGTTCCTGTGTGAAGGTCCTTGGAGCCAGTGGTAGGACCAAAAGAGCACCCGTCTCTAGCGCCTTTGATGGGGTGCCCAAAACGGGCTTTCCTGCCCGCTTCCTCCTCACTGGAGGAAGGGCTGGCCAGTTGGCTTTGCCCCAGACAGCCATGTCGCATGCGATCAGTTCCTGGGAGAGTATCGAGAGCTCTCACAGAAAGAACTCCTCTTCCTCCGGGGTGAGCTCCTCGCTCCCCCACGCCACGTCAGCCACTCACTCTTCTATTTGGTTGGTCCATCTGTCGCGTCGCCCCCCTTTTCTCCCAGGAAGATAGGCGTCCATTTCTCTTTAGTCTTTCTTCATTTTTCCAAATAACATAAACTGGCTCGAGGGTCTGACCAAACTCTAAATAACACTTGGAAACTCAGGAACACAAACCAAACCTTAGTGACGGCTATAATGACAGTGCTATAATGCTATAATGACAATAGAACTTAAATACAAAAACACAAATAAGCACAACCAATGAAAATCAAAACCCCATGTCTTTGAGCACCCCGGCAGCTGAAGCTCATAATAGCCAAACTCACTGCCGGCGGTGCTCAAAAGGTCAAAATAAAAGTACAAACAGAAAACTAGGGTGCCCTCTTCCGGCCACCCACCAACATAGCCCCCAGACCTGACACCTTCATGTTATCCAAACTTGGGAACATTTTTAGAGAGGATTAAAAGTCCACCACTTGCTTGTGGCCTATTGATGCTTTTATCCACAAGGCTGTTATCAGTTGAAACAGCTTTGCCAGGTGGCAGAGGGGCGGTTTAGAAGAAAAGAGCAGAGTTTTGTGTGTGTGTGTGTGTGTGTGTGTGAAAAAGTTTGCGTATACCCCAGCTCTCCAGCAGCTTTATTACCAGGGATGGCCGTTATCAAGGCCTGGTCTGTACTATGATTTAAACCAGGCACCAATTGTGATTGACAATTAACCCAGTGACACTCCAAAGCAGACAATCACTTAATTTGTATTAGGAAAGTGTTCTACTAAACTAAATAGAACCAATTTACCCTTAAATAGCTTTGTATTACATTAATAGGGATGGCAGAGCCAGACTATGTTCCTCTGAGGAAATGAGTAAGCCTAAATTTACTTTACATTTATTTGGCAGACACTTTTAAAGCGACTTCCAATCTGAGGAGAAACTTCTTCAGGACAGTGAGAGAACCAGTGAGGAGTTCTAAGTGCTAGATCTCATAGTAGGGAGTAGTGCAAGATGATGTTCGTTTATTCAGACAGAAGACAAGTGTGATATAGGACAGATCCTCAGGAGAAGATATGCTCTCCAAATAGACAAGTCTTCAGGAGGTTCTTGAAGATAGAGAGGGATTCCCTGCCCTGGTAGCCCTTGGCAGCTCAATCCACAACTAAGAACAGTTAGGTCTGTGTTTGCCTTTTAGAGTATGTAAAATTAACAAATCACTGTTTGTCCTGATGCTTTGTTCTCACTGACCTTTATGTAAAGGTCACCACATGAATTTTAGTGTTTGAAAATGTTCTTTCACAAGCCACCTGGGTCAGGGAAAGGGCCAGCAAGGACTTATATGCAAGCCCAAGGAGATGATAAGCATCTGAGAACATGTTGAACCACTGAAGAATTTGATAGCAGCACAGTGGGTAATGTTTGCAGGAGGCACAGCTTTTATCCACAATGTCTCCTCCTCTTGGTTTTCAGCTCCATCTTCCACAGTTCGGGTCATGTATTCATCAAGACGGGATGCTTTCAGCCTGTTCCACTGTCCTGCTAAACTTTTCAGTTCTGATTGATGATTGCCCGCAGTGGCACTGGTGTCAAATTTAATCAAACATCTGCTGAGGTCTATGAGTGCAGCATTGGAAAAAGTAGTGGTCCTGATCTGTTCAAAGTGCCTGAGATCCAGCCAGGCCAAAACAGCTAAGAGAGTGGCATGTGTCATAAACCTTCACTTTCTTGAGTGCATCATGCTTGGACCATCACTTCGGCTCCCCAATTGGAGAGAGGTGTCTGTGGCATTTGTCTTGCGTTTCTGTTCACTCAACTCAAAATTTTAAGGCAACATGCTTTACTATGTTTTTGAGTAGTGTCAACTCAATTACACAAGTTCAACTAAGATAGATAAAGCAATTCATCTAAATTTTATTTTTAAGTTAAGTTTAGTATGTTATACATCTATTTAACCTAGAGTCTGATGTTTGAGTTGAGTGAATGCAGTTATACAAATTCAATTAAGACAGGTTCTGCTAATTTTGATTGTGGAAAAACTGGAATACACATTCAACAAACCTAGCCACTCTAGTTCAACTAATTTGGATTATTAAAGTATATCAGGGGTGGCACGGTGGCACAGGGGTTAGTGCTGTTCCTCACAGCAAGAAGGTCCTGGGTCTTTCTGTGTGGAGTTTGCATGTTCTCCCCGTGACTGCGTGGGTTTCCTCCGGGAGCTCCCGTTTCCTCCCACCACCAAAAACATGCATGCATTGGGGATAGGTCAATTGAGCACACTAAATTGCCCCTAGGTGTGCCTGTGAGCGTGAATGGTTGTCTGTCTCTGTATGTGGCCCTGCGACGTGCTGGTGACTGTCCAGGGTGTACCCCGCCT
>JBBPCX010070161.1:0-10825 GCA_037974365.1 Hydrocynus forskahlii | reverse complement strand
CGGCTCATAGAAGCACATGATTCCTGACACCAAAATCTTTCAACTGACTCACAGAAAACGGATGGATGTTTTTTTTTTCATGCTTGGAGTGTTTACAGGAGCAGTAGAGACACAAATGGAAATACAAAAAGATGCAAAAAGTGAGTTTTGCATAATATGTCCCCTTTAATAAAAGAGAAAACACAGAGTTAGGTCACTGCACAATGGCATGTGAAGTAGAAAAGGTCTAGATTTGGCTTTTGGGATGAAGAAAAACATATAGAACTGTCTTTATTGTACATAAAATACTGTAAACAGCCTCTCTATTACAGCCATCAGAGTGAAGCAAGACCCACTGACTGATGAGACGCATCATATAATTCAGTCTAAACATGAATCAGCCTTGGACATGGCTTAAGACAGTCACCCACTCTGAACGAATCCAATTAAGAGAGCACACTTCTGTTTATGTCAGGTGCATGGAGGCTGTCAGTGTATCATGGTGATAATAATAATCACTGACGATAAACAGCTATTCATGTTTCCAGTGCCGCTCAAACGGCTGGTGACATTTTCATGGAGAACAATGAGAGGAATAGATAAATGGAAATAAAGAACCAGGCAAGGACAAGAGCAAATACTCCCTTTTCTCTAGTTCTTATAATGATCTTGAAAATAAAAATGCTTTCCCTAAGGTGGTACAAAAGGTGCAGTTTTTCCAAGATTGCAGGAAGTAGACTTAGTAACTAGGTCTTGGGATCCATCATTTTTCTGCTTTTTTGAATAAACTGCTTTGCACCTAACATGTAATAATGATTATATTAAAACCTTTTAGAAATATCTTTAGTTAAGTGTGTTTTGTCCTCTATAATGCATTTAGCAGATTTGAAGAAAGTTTCACCTCATGTGGGCCCGAAGAACAAATAAGATTCCATTTTTCCTCTAAAATTCTTTCTTACAATGAAATAAATCTTGTAACTATTGCACCAAGGGCTTAATCAGTGATTGACTGGCAAATGACTTTAAAAGTACTCGTGTTTGGCCATAATGTCTTGCCTTAAGGGTCGAATAATGATGATATCATGGTTTCTTCTTAGCTTCATGCGTGCTGAAACATTCCCTACTTCTACATCTCATCAGTACGGGCAGTTAATCCTTTTAGATGTCACTGTTCAAAACGGAGCCAAAGGGAAGTGCATCATAAAGGTTTTAAAGGGCCCATATTCTGCTTATTTCATACATTAAATGGAACAAGAGGTCCACTTATGATATTTGTTTGGTTTGATGTACCAAAATCAGTCATATTTCATTTTAATTTTCAGTCATGAATCTATATCTCTCAGAAGAAAAGGAGCACTGCCTTGATTTGTACTTGTTCCTCATTTGAAAAGCAGGCATGGCTAAAACACTCCTTATGACATGAGCATGAGCGGAAGCTGTAAGCTAAACAGGTAAATATGTAAATGGGCTTGTGTTTAGGCAATGGTGAATTAAAGATGTGCTGTTTTTACTTAGTTTCCTTATATGGGGTGCATGGACAGGAAAATACAAAGAAAACAAAACAAACAAACAAAAAGGGAATGAGGAATGACATAAGCCCTTTAAACTTTAGTTCACAGCTTCACTCTCTTCTACACTTATACATAACATTTAACTCACAGACGTCTTGATAATTAGGGACTGAAATAAACACAATATAGTGCCAAATAAATATATTCTTTCAGAAGAATAAAGGTTCAAGACAAAAGGTTAAAAATAAATGTCCCTCAATACACAATAAGACGCTGAGCACTATGGCTACAGGCAAAGGCAAGTCACTCATGAAGTGTTGTGTTCATCTCGTTCTGGGTCCGACTCGGGGTCCAACATATAGGGCTGGATAGCGCCTCAGTTTTCTGCCATTTTCACGTGTGGTAAACGTGCAGCGTAAGCATGGGATGGGGGGGCATGGCCAGCAACAGCTTATTTGCATAAAAGTGACAGAGCCCTTAAACGGCTCATTTTGAAAGAGACTGAAACGGTCAAGAATAGAGCTGGTGAGTCTCTTTATGTGAGAGTGATTTTGTGCAGAGAACTTCATGAACATGTTTTGTAGCCCATAGACCGATTATAACTTGTTTAAAATGAGGTAGAATATGTCACATTTAAGGGAACCAAAATAATTCTTTGTTTTTTTCTGTGGAATCACTCCAAAATATCCTTTCTTTTTAAGAGTGCACTTTAAAAGACCTCTTCATAAGCTGCAGCAATTTTCAAAGACTAAAATTGTTCACTCTAACACATAAACCGCACTGTGAATTGATGCAGTTTTAAAATCTGACTATTTCTGAATGTGATGATTAGTACTAAGAATGGCAGTCAATTCAGCAGCTAAAGGAATCCGATCACAGCTTGCAGGGAAAAAAAAAACCACAAAGAGCAAAGCTGTCACTCAAAGGGAAAATTCATCAGAAACCCTCAAACTCTTTTAGAATACGCAGAAGTGCCCATCAAAATTCTCATTTCAAAAATGACAGAGAAGAGGGAATAAATATGACATTTGCATGTTGTTCTCACTCTCCTGTCATTCAAAGAGAATGCCAAATGGGAAAAGGATCAGATATTCTTTTTGAGAACAATTATGAAGGAGGAAACCGCACCTGAAGGAGACGGGCAGAGACATGCAGGTATGATAAAAAAAAAAAAAAAACCTCAGCTACGGAACAGAGATGAAATTAACACGACCGTAAATGATCGTAAATGTTTTAGTTGTTTCTTTCCTAGCAGCAGCTACACTGTGCTCAGGGCTACACTGCACTATACTGACCTGTGGGTCCTTACAATCTTCCCTTTCACTGGAGGAGCTGCACTCTATAAATAGCAGACACTGGGAGAAATCAAGCCGAGAACGGAGCACACATCCCTATGAAAGAGTCATTTAACCCCTAGCAGTAGAGAGCTACAGCTTTCATTCTGCTCAGATGTAATAATGTAGCAACATATTTCACTTCCTGGTGAGTTATACAATGAAGTACATTTACAATGAATAACATTTGCATTCGATGTCAAACAGATCTAGACAAATCAGATCTGCCCATCTGACCTGTTTTATTTCAGTGTCAGAAAATACTGTGGCAGAAATGTAGAGGTTTAGGAGAAGACAGTGCACAGCAGGGACTTTCTACTGAAGTGAAATCAAAGTATCACTTACAAACACAAACATGGTATCGACTTAAAATGTACAAGCTGCTCTTTTGACAGGATTTCATCATTTGTCTAATGGAAAAATCATTAATCTATCTTTGCAGAAAATAACTGGGAGTTCTAAAGTCATGGCCCATCAGGAATCGCTGGGATCATCTTTTACATCAGCTTTCAAATAAGAACACACAGAACACGCGCTCAATCTGATCTCAGAGCTGCTCCCGACGAAGGCGCAGTCTTCCAATTAATGACTACATAAGTTTAAGCTTTAATATCTGCTTCTCTGGAAGAAAGCTGCGCTGATCTCTCCGGTTCTAAAGCATCCGTACAGTTCAGCAGTATGTGTCAGGTGCATAAATTATGCATGGACACAAACTAAAGATTCGTGGCATCTGCGCAGGCCCAGCGGAACTTTAATTATTCAAGGGGACTGTCTTCACCTGATGAACAGCTGGTCATATAGGTGGTGTTAGGATATCAGGTTAACCATGCTTAGTTTAATTCGGCCCTGGATTTGCCATATGTGGAATAAAGCCTACATCATTACGCACACACACACATACACGTGTGTATGCAGCTGTAAACACTAATTAGGCAACAGGACTAATGATAACAGACGACTATAAGTAGGATAATTAACAGATCTCACCTGCTTCATACAACACAGCTCTGAAGAATGGAGCCAAAGGACCATAGATTCTTAGAAAAAGAACAAATCTCACGACAAAAAAAGGTAAAAGTTTTCCAGAGTGTTTTGAAGCGAGGCGCCCGGGGGGCACCTTGCTCAGGGGGAACCTTAGCGGTGACCTTCTGATTGCAGGTTCAACCCCCTAACCACTAGGCCATCCAGCTGCCAGATTCTAGACACTTTTTCTGAGTCAGAATTACTCACAGCCTTGGTGCAGGAATCAGATGTCAAAGAAAATTAATTAATGATTACGAATAAACTCCCTGATGCTGGAGACATTGGTTTATGATATATTAGAGGTAAGTATTGATTTTGAAATCTGTTCATGTCACTTGTACACTCATTGCTGGTGGCCTAGTTGTTAGAGCTTAGCAATCAGTAGGTTGTGGGTTCGAATGTCAACACTGCTAGTGTCACTACTGGAGCAAGGTACCGTCCCCACAAACTGCTCTCCGGCGCCCCTCGCTGGCGGCAGCCCACTGCTTCACTTGGTGAATGGGTTAAATGCAGAGAAAGAATTTCACTGTTCACACTGTGTGCTGTGGTGTGTTCACGCGTCACTATAAGGAGACACTTAACTTATCAGTGTAGCATACTGCCCAGATCAAAGGAATCAAATGCTCTGATGTTAACCTCTATGCTACACAATCACTAATTTGCATTGACGCTACAAATAACTCAGAAAATACAGGTTTACAGGTCATGTTGGATAGTAAATTAAATGATTGGGAGACTTCACTGCCCCTGGCACTGTTCACCACCAGTGTGAACACACTGAAGTTAGTATGTTTCTCTACAACCACTTCACAAATCTCACAAACCTTTTTCTGAAAATTCAGACATTCAATTTGAGGCTAAATTTTCAAAGTTTCAGAAAATTAAATAGAAATCCATTCGTTATAGAGAGTATATCTGATGACATATATCAGACAATGTAGAGCAAAATGTATAAAGCAATGCTGACCAAAGGAAATTCACATATTTCCTGCCATTTGGGCAAGACAAAACAGAAATGAAAATCTTTGGCTGCCGGGCCTGCATGTGTGTATTAAAGTTTCCGTCAAGTGCAAAAATAGGACATTACAGGTCCACTCTCTGAAGATTTTTTATCAGGAACTCGCAGTTCTTTGAGGAAATCTGCTGTTTATTCTGTAACAGTGGATCTGACACTGCATCTGTCATGTACACCACATTAAAAAATGCAGCATACGTGACCAACCCAGTGTCAGATCCACTGTTACAGAATAAACAGCAGATTTCTTCAAAGAACTGCGAGTGCCTGATAAAAATGCAGAATTCCATAATGGACAAAGAAAGAGGAATTTTGTAATGTATAGCACACTATAGAGGAAGCCTATAGGAAGCCATTTCAGATTCAGAGAGCAGACAAATGTATTATTAACAGTTTAGTAGTGTAGAAGACTGAAAAGTATTGGTATTGTTATCAGTATCAGACATGAATAAGTGGTATTGTGCCACCCCTACTATTAATGTTATAAATTCATAACAAAGATTAGACAAAATAAATAAAACGTACATCCGTTGAATGCTGGTTGTGTTTAAGTTGCATATATTGGATAATTTGGACCCTTGCTCGTTCTGATCATGCGTGATACACACGCAGATATTTTCACATTAGTAAAATTGGACACACTGCTTTTTTATTCCCTCAGAGCTAATCCCAGGGGGACTTTGGCCTCATCTGCCGATTCCTGGCTGCAGCTCGTAACATCTCTGAAGGAAAGCTATAGTGATCTCGCTGATCAGCGTTAAAGCATCAGTACAACCACATTGTAGCTGAACTGGCAGCATTTCGCCGGTGCTGACACTGCAAGAACTGCTGTCCAAACATCTCCCACCAGAGGGGCTAAGCAGGCATCAACAACAATACTAACAGGAGTGACAAAGGCGAGATCTCCCGAGAACGTTCTAAAAATGTTCTCTGTCCACGTTTCTAAAGGGCACTGATCAAAGTGTGATGCTTACACGGCCCTGATACACCGTCAGTCGCCAGAGGACGGAGAGCACAGAAAGCCTTTATCTGCAGTCGCTGAGGACGCCCTGCCATAACCTCACATAAACCCTGCTGCAGCCCAGCACATCCACATTAACATTCCACTGCTGTGAAACTGCTTTCTGAACCTGCAAATTCAGGAACGGCTGTCCTAGATTTTACACAGGCCAGTTTCAGGGTAAGTGAATGAAAGTCGTTTTGAAAAAGACGTGTAATTGGATCAACAGACCCTTTTATAGAAAGAACTCATGGTGACTCCAGAAGTATTAACTGCATGCGGGCCCACACTTTAGTCCCTCACTCTAAAAACTACATAACTTACATACTAGTTTCTTTGTAGTTATCAAAAAAAATTTATTACAGTCGCCCAAAAATGTGCCTCGGTGTCAAATGCTCCACCAGGCGGCATTTTTCAAACAAGTGTGGGACTTTTTTACCCTTCATTTCCTCATGCTCTTGTTTTTTCTCTATATTTTGTCCTTCCTCTCACTACGTGTTCAGATCACAGCAAATCAAATTAGCAAAGTACAGATCAGAGCAGTCAAAAGGGCATTTACTGTTAGTTATTTGGAATGTTTTGTGTAAAGACTTTAAAGATTAGGTGACATTTTATTGAAGGCGTTCTCCACCAGGCAGTGTGAGAAAAGAGTGTATTCTGACTAAAAGGTCTAAGATACTGCCTGAAAGTGCCATTTGATTAATAACAGTTACAGCGAGATTTATTCTAAATTTTAGACAGCTGCTTATTTTCCTATAGAATTTAATTTAATGTTGTTTTATATTTTATTCTAATCTAATGATGGGTGGTATTGTCACTGCACCAGACCCATGCTGTCCTGTCAGGTTTCATTCACCACTCCGGGTGTTGATGAACGGGTTCGAGTCGGTTGTGGACTCAAAACTTGGGTTCAGTTTCATCCTTAGTTTAATATTAGTAAAATCTGATTTCAACAAATAAAAAAGGTGTAAAAAGTAAAAAGGTGCCCTACACGCTCGCTGTACATTGTTCTTTCTTTCAGGCTGCACTCCGGATCCCCTCCCTCCGTGGGTTTTCACCACTCACTTCTGGGTTTGAATATCTTTATTTTTTCTAAGACCTAAAATAGAAGAAATTTGGGCATTTTTGTTATTTCAGCAGCCCCCCTGCTTACTATGACAGCAATGTATCTTTTGTTTTGTTTGAAGCATTTAAGGCCTCGTTCACACGGACGTCTGAATCTTGGATCAATGTGTAGTTTTGTATATTCACCTGAGGGGGCAGTAATTATTCTCTCCAAATTGTTTACATGTGGGACATCTTGATTTGTAGTTCTACATTGTAAACATGGATCCTTACAATGTAGAACACTGGAATCATGGGACATATTCGGTCCTCCAGAACGTCAACTGAACGCCATGTAAACACAGTACCGGCGTTTTCTTTGCGTTTTTTTGACGCCACCTGAACGCGCAGCCGACCGAGCCCCGGGGCTGAACGTCCATGTGGACGCTGTGATTTGCTCCAATGAGCAGAAAAACGATCGGCGCTCAGTCTGCGCTCACCTGACGCCACGAACGCCTGAAAAACACCTGAACGAGGCCTAAGAGCTAATAAACAAACTATCTACATATTTTGGTTGTCAGTTGTGGCCACAACACTAACACTAAAACAGACGTTTGTGATGGGCCATTCTGTCACGTCTCACAGACTCACTGGCAAAGGCAACATTGTGGCTTGCAAGACAACTGATAAGCCTACAGTTTAAGCAGTTGAAAAAAAACTTATCAAGATTTGAAGAGAATTAAAGCAGAATAAGGCCTCATTAGCTGGGTGCACATATTTAGCTTTGATTTCAAAGTGAGCGAATGACTGATGAGAGTCAAAACAAGACAGTGGGAGTTTTGTGGATTTTCTTTTTTTAATAAGAATCCCACACTGCAAGCAAATAACTAGCTTAAAATATGCAGACAAATAAGTAATGCAATGAAATATTATTCCCTTAATCACTCTTCTCTCTCCAGTGTGGGAAGCCACACACAGCTCAGGCACAAACTCGTCTATGCATTTAATACATGCATAATGGAAATGTCAGTGATCTGATTATGAGCCCTGAGGAAACGAACTGCTCTAAAAGTGTTCACACATATCCTCATGCATTCACAAGCCTGTTGTCATCAGACAAACAAGCTGTTCTTTTGCGAATTGTGTTCTAAAATGTTTTAAATGTTCTAAAACTCATAACACTATTCTTTAAGTTAATGCAAGAATCAATGCATGATGTTTTTGCTGTAGGTCAAGGTCCTTCCTGTGTGTTTGGTGTAACACTGGGTCTTTTATTAGAGTGACAGAGTGTTATACGTCTTTTTGACTGCTAAGACACACTATCCAAAAACATTCACCATTTTCTCAACACTACACAAATATTCTCAAAACATAATTTTTACCTGTACAACCAATTAACTTTCCACTCGAAAACAAACTTTGCCCTCAGACAACACAGACAACCAAACGCATACATGCCTGTCTCTTAGACACTAGAGCAGGGGTCCCCAAACCTGTCCAGAAAGGGCCGCTGTGGGTGCAGGTTTTCATTCCAACCGAGCAGGACGCCCACCTGATTCCACCTCTGTAATCGGTTGGTCTTGGTGTTCAGTTAGTCAGGGGTGTGGCTTCTTTTTGGTTGGAACGAATACCTGCACCCACAGCGGCCCTTTCTGGACAGGTTTGGGGACCCCTGCACTAGAGGGATTCATTCAACATGCGCTCATCACGATCTTACATTTCTTCTAAAATCAGTATTTGGAGGATCTGCATTATTTTGAACTTCGTAACATCACTTAGCTGACATACAGATTAGTGGTACAAGAAGACGGCGTGGGACTCACCGTGGACGGGGCACCGGCCCACCGCAGGGTGCACATGCCACCCCACCCCCTCACACACTCACACCTACAGTCAATTTAGAATCCCTAATTCACCTGACGCATATATCTTTGGACCGAGGGAGAAACAGAAGACCTGGAGGAAACCCACACCACCATGAGGAGAACATGCAAACCACACACACACACACACACACACACACACACATACAGTAAACCCCAACTTTAACGCGGATCGGCAGTGGCGGTTTCAATCCAACGTGGATGTTTCCTGAGAACCGAATTAATAATTGTTCTGAAACCCACGCACTAACGTGAAAACTGCAGAAATCCTCCGCATTTTTTTTAACCTTTGTGATGTCCGGGCCCCCTGCTGGTTGTTTATGTTTGGGCTTCGTCCGCCATGCCCCCTTGTCCTCGTGCTGGGATGCTAAGCACCGCGCCCAAACATAAACAACCAGCACGAGGACGAGGGGGCTTGGTGGACGAGGCCTGGATGTCACAGCTTTTTTCGTGGTAATATAGAATTTTTCATACATTTAAGTGCTAAATAATTAAGAAAAATATCATTCACTAATTCTAAAACATAAATATTAATGTAAATTCAGCTACATTTCTATATAAAAAATAACTGTAAATGTTTTGGTCCTGTGGAGAGAAACGCAAAGAAAGGCGTCTTGGGATGGTGAAATACTGCTGTACTCAGAGGCGGGAGGTTTGAAAGTAGCCAATCCGAGAACATTATTTATTTTTCCATGCTGCTGATTGGCTGCTGCCCTGTGACAATGTAGTCCAGAATTTCCCGTGTGGAGCGTCTCGAGTGTTCTTCTTAAAGCCCTGTATTTTTATTACCGTAAATTAAATTCATTTATTACTGTTTTTACCTGCTTATACCAAAGAAAACACACTGCATGAATTACAGTCCAGTCTATACAGGGGTAACATTGGTTTTTACATTCTAGCACTGCTGGAGACAGCAATTCATATAAATATATATACACATATTTACATGTACCCAGTATATTTAAGATGAATGTCGAGTTATAAGGCGGGTATGTTACAATTTGAAAGCAAAAACTGAAAACTGAAAAATGTTTATGTATACAAAGGATAAACAAATGTGATTCCCTACTTTAAATCTAACAACACCTACTCTGCATCATCCTTTCTTTGGTCTGGATCTGGCCACAAAATTTCATTAACATCACAAAGGATGCTTTACCTGGCCAGGCAACACAGGAAATGTGTCCTGGTATGTCTAATCCAGCCTTGGGTGTCTTCTATGGACACATCCCACTGGCCTTCTCCATGGAAATCAAGAGCTTTTCTTATTTGTCGAGGTCACGGTAATAAACCTCCTGCTGCCACACTGAAAAAACTTCTCTGTTCCACTGAAGGAATAAAAAAAGTTGTAAATGTGGATGGTCTTTGAACCAGGCACAAAACAGAGCTAAATGAAAATGTTATGGCAGATGATAATGTAGTATGTCAGTAGGACCGTTCATGGTGAAAGATATGAACTACTGTGGATATGCTAATGCAATAAACACGCTGAAACCACACTTGGTCTACAGATAAGCACATAAAAAATTTTCTGCATCCTTATGGCATTATAAGCAATGACCATGTCAACGATGGCAGTTTCTTGCAATTCTGTCAGCAATCGTTATCAGCAAGTGGAAACCTTTCAGTTCTAAGGAAAAAAACCCTGATAGCTTAAAGTTATTTGATACTGAGGAGCTGAAATAAACACAGTCTGTATGTGAATTTAAACAGTAACATATGTGTATATATGCATTACTGTAACACCAAATGCAAATCACCTGGTTTCCTGCTCTAAAGTGCAGACCATAGATGCACAGTTAAGTGACTCCAGTTTGGATGCATCCTCTGTCCCGTGTATTAAAACATTATGAGCAACAGTTGCATAAATTGCATCAGAAAGAAACAGTCAGGGGCTCCCGAAAGGCAAACTCTCATTACTGTTGGCCCTACCATTAAGAGACTGGAAGTTCAGTCCCTGGTAGTGCTACTGCCATCTGTGACTGGGAGTCGAAGCAAACACGAGTCTCACTCTCTCTGGATATATATGAATATTT
>JBBPCX010070160.1:0-10828 GCA_037974365.1 Hydrocynus forskahlii | reverse complement strand
CACATCTCTGCATAAAACCGCAGCCGATCCAGCAGTCCAGCATGTGGTCACTGACATAATCCCTGGTTCCAAATCCATGCTGTTTCAGAATTCACCAGCAAGGCTGAAGCGCCTGTAGGCTGGAACATCCTAGGTGGCTCTGCAAGAGGCGGGGCTTAGGACGTTTGTACCCCTCGTGGCTCCGGAGTGGAGCCAAAACAAGTATCGGGACTATGTCAGCAGGACTAAAGATCTGAAGGAGAGTCTGCTTATATTTCTGTTAACCAAGCCTTTTGTTTTCTGGTGACGGTTTAAGTGCCCATTTTGCTATTGAAGTGTGTTATGTTTAACTCCTGTGTTTGTGTCCTCCTCCCCGAGACAACATGACAGTATTAACCCGTGAGAGCATTAGTGAGGTTAGGTACTAATGTTGGATGAATAGTACAGGATCACTAACATTACTGCCACTCATCCTTTAATAAGTTCCTTTACTACAAAGAACACTGTTCCACTGCTCCACAGCCCAGAAGACACCGTGACCCAGAATCTCACCCTATTGGTCAGTGCTTTTCATGGAGATTATTCAAGCTGTGTTTGTGCACCTGAGCCACTGTATCAGCAGCAGGTGCCTTAGTAGCTGAATTGCCTGAGACAAGAGTTACCAACCTTTCTAAAGAGCAATTTTTGTCCAGAAACTGAAGCCACAAAAAAGGAGCAGGTCCCACAACCTATTAGTCTGCTTAGCATATCATGAAAGAGTGATGTAGCAGATGTCACATATTTTAGCTGACAAAGTGTTGAAACATAGAACAAACCTGGATATCATGAATCTACTCCACAGAAGCAGCAGTTTGTGACATGATAGGATATAAATGGAATGTGCAGGTAAAGGCATGAGCATGTAGTGTTTAAATTCTTCTCACCTTATTAAGTTCACAGCTGTAGCCAGGCATGGAGATGTTCACAAGCTCTTCAGAGAACATAGCAAAGAGTTCTTGGTCTTTTTTTATGCTTTTTATCCAAGGCTGGGTGATATATTCCTCAAATTTCTCCAAGTGTTCCTTACTAGGGTGAGTGCAAGGACCTGAAATGTATTTGAACGAGTAAGAGTAAGCCCACAAATAAGCACATAAATGCTCTTGTTTGACTGGTGTACTGGGTGGAATCACAGAGATCTCAGTTGGAGGACAGGTGAAAAGATGTAGTACCTTGCAGATTAATTACATTTGTCCAAATCTGATCAAATCTATCTTTCAACACCCAGCTAAATGGAAAACGGCAGGTTCTTGACTTGTCTTTTGGACCACTTGTTGACAAGACAGACACCTTGTCTTTTAACCTATTAAAAAGAAGAAAAAATGGATAACAATTAAAAGTGACCTACGTAAGTGTGTTAATGATTTACCTATACTTAATAAAAAACTATTGTCATTGTGTGTATATATATATATATATATATATATATATATACACACACACACACACACACATTACATTCCAAGAGTACCCACGTACAGTGAAAAAACGCGTTGTTGTGATGTGGTTAAAAAATGCCTAAAAATGCCTATTTCTATTGTGTAAACCCTAAAAATCCCTCCCAAATATGCTCCCCAAAACCCTTTAATTTCACTTTAAACTCATTACCCTGAAAGAAAACGCAAAGGTAAACCCGTATCCGTACTGTACAGTTTACACTGAACTCCTGCAGTGCTAGAATGTAAATATCGATGTTACCTCTGTATAGATTGTACTGTAATTCATGCATGGGTGTTTACTTTAGTATAAGCAGGTAAATACAGTGATAATTGCATTTAATTTACAGTAATAAAAATACAGGGCTTTAAGAAGAACAAAACAAAAAACAGGAGAACACTCAAGACGCTCCACAGGGGAAATTCTGGAAAAACGAGGCAGCTGCAAGGAGAAATAAATAGGCTATTTTTCTGTTTGGCTATTTTTCCTCACCAGAAGGCCATCTGACTTAACGACTGAAACCGGCGCAGATTATTCCAGATGCTCACAGCCAGTTATCAGTATACTGGTGGAACACAATTATGTGGATGACTTGCATCTTTAGGCACTTTAGGTAAAACATTTGTTCCCATTTCTGCAACTTAATCTACTCAATATACCAAATATAAGACAATTTGGGATAAAATAGTATTTATGCACCAACAAGGTGATTCAAAACAAAATATAAAGAAAGGTTTTTACAACACCATTCACTTTGCCCACACCCACCTGGACAAGGACACTTATGTGAGAATGCTATCCACTTATTTTGCATTTACTTTGTGCTGAACATGTAATGAGTGAAGCTGAATATACCAAAACCGTGCTGTGGAGCTCAGCTCAGAATCATTTTACAGGAAATTTCTAGTATTGTTGCGCAGACGGTTCAGGTGATCACAGCAAGGAAGAGGAGATCACCAGAAGGCTGTTTAAGGTGTGGTCAGACAGGTAAACAACAACAACAGCCCCAATGCTATTACAGCCTCATCATCCAGAAATCTTCAGTACCGGGAGTACACTGTGGGTTTTCTTAGCTGTCTCTATTGTGATCTGTGCTATGTTTAGAACGTGGGTTACTGTGGGTTTCCTGGCTCTTCTCAAGTACCATTCTTAGAGCAAAAGGCGAGATTCCCCTGCTATCCGTCACGTGACAAGGGTTAACTTCCTCTGTCATTTCTGTCCAGCCTGACAAGTATTTCTAGTTTTGAACAGGTCTATGAAATAAGTTTTTTAAAATCTGAAATGTGATTTGGGGCACTTAAATAGACGCCGACTTCCTAAACTTTCATACTATGACTAAAACTGTCTTGAACTCACTCAGTAACTGGGATGTCCAGCAGATTCCAATCTTTGAACAAATTCAGCCAAAAGTCTGACTTTTCAGAGTGGTGATTAATGAGGTGATCTAAGTTGTTGTCTCCATCAATGACTGCCAGGATCTGGGCCAGGGCTGAAGCCACAGTGTCTTCCAAATGAACCCAGAGCATGTGTCTGCAAAGAGAAATGTTCATAATATTTCTGTAAATTAATAGTTCTACAGGTATACATGAAACCCTTCAGGTTTCAGATTAATGTAATGAAAGTGCATCATATTTTTGAGCTGATAAATCTCTTAAAATATATCCTGATAAACTTGTTTTTACCTAAATGATCCACCCTCAGCGACAAAATGATCAGACAAAGCCTGAGTAACAACCCAGTTCTCTCTCTCCTCCATTTTCTCATGATTCTGAAGAAGACAGACAATTCTTCTCTCCAGGGATTTTATGAAGGCCTCAGAAACTGCTGGGAACAAATTCAACACACAGTTCGCCACTTTCTGCAATAAAGGTTAGACATGGAAACACAGTAGTGCTCAGGAATTCCTCCAAAAATATTCTCACCAGGGTATTGGTTATGCAGCAAACCATGAAGAATTTCAATACGTTTTGTAGCTCGTTGTGTGTTGTCTGTTTTGTCATGTAGCTGCAGAATGCCCTTCTGCAAAGACTTCTTTATCAGGAAAAGGGTGTCAACCAAGATGTCCTGCAGTATAATATAAAATAAAACATCTATTTTAGTGTTTATGGCATAGACCTGTATATTCTAAATGTATTATCACTGTATGATCCACTACCATCTACAAAAAGCCATGTGTACCATAGAACTGTTGTTATGTAATGTATGAATAATGTTAAGGGTATTATTTTATATATCTTGTTTAAATTTACCAAAATAAACTTTAAATATCTTGTTTATAGAAGCTACTTACAGATTTAAATAAAACCTACCCGTTCCTTGGAAAGTGTGGTTCCACAACTTTGTGCTTCATGATCTCCTACAAAAATTTAAAACAATAAGAATTACTGATGAATTACTGAAAATTACTGAAGAATTTCTGCATGATGTCAGTTATTGACCCCCAAATTATGTATTTGTGGCAGGATTTACACTTGACATTCTGTATCATCAAATACTCTTAGGATCTTTACATACACTTTAAGGCCAAAAGTGTATGGGTCATCATGTCCAAATAGCTTCATACAAGCCTAGGATCATGGTGGATAAGTGCTTCACTACCTGGCAGTCTGACGATTGAATCTGGGTTTGGCAGATGCCTGGAGAATGCTCCCAAACTGTCACAGGACGGTCTGGTCTGGACCGAGAAGGAGAGAGGTAGGCGCATGTGCGGATTTCCCTCACCAGGGTTTTATTACACACAACACACTACAGTACACTACCAATGAAAACAAGGCACGGGGGCCAGACGAGAGGATGAGGTGGTGAATGAGGAGAGAGGGGTAGATGAGGAGGAGACACAACCAAACATACGAAGAGAACATTAACCAAACATAACATCAATGCGTCCACGCCACAGCTGAGGAAATAGCCCCTTAAATACACCCCCTACCAGGGTAAATTAGAACTTAGACTAATCCTCCTCAGCTGTGGCTTGTGGGAAGTGCTTGGTTCTGCAGCGACCTCTAGCGGTCGCTGACTGGTACTGTGATAGTAACCCCCCCCCCCCGAATGGCGCCACTCTGGGGCGCCTAAACGGATCTCCCAGCTCATCTGACAGCGGAAGGGGGGGTAGGACGAGGGAGCACAAGGTCCTTCTGCCATGCCAGTGGTGGGTGAGGCGGGTGATATGGCGAAAGAGTTGATTTCCACGCAGGGAGAGAGGCCGGGGCGAGGGCCACGGCATCTGGAGGCGGAGCCGGGACGGGAGCCCCAGCGTCTGGAGGCGGAGCCGGGGCAGAAGCCACGGCGTCTGGAGGCAGAGCTGAGGCTGAGGCCGGTGCAGGAACTGGCGCTGGGTCAGAAGCTGAGGCCGGTGTGGAGACCGGCACTGGCTCTGGAGGCTGGACGGCCGACGCGAAAACCGGCTCTGGAGGAGCTGATGCCGGTGCGGGAACCGGCTCTGGATCGGGAGTTGAGGTGATGGCCGGTGTGGGGACCGGCACTGGATCGGGAGTTGAGGTGATGGCCAGTGCGGGGACCGGCGCTGGCATCGGCAAGGCTGGTGCGGGGACCGGCACTGGAGTCTGGGCTGGGTGCTGAGAGCGGCGTGCTGGATCCAGTGGTGGAGAGCTGCGCGCTGGGGCCACGGGCCGAGGGCTGCTCGCTGGGGCCACGGGCCGAGGGCTGCTCGCTGGGGCCACAGTGAGGGTCAAGAGGCTGGCTGGGGCCGCAGAGAGGGTCGAGAGGCTGGCTGGGGCCGCAGAAAGGGTCGAGAGGCTGGCTGGGGCCGCAGAAAGGGTTGAGCTGAGAAAGGCTGTGGTCTGGAACGGAGCTGCACTGGGCTGAACCAACTGGCACCGGGTTGAGCTGAATATGAATGGACTGAAAGAGGATGGGTTGGACTGACCTTACCTGGGCTGACCTGAACTGACCGGACCTGGGCTGACTTGAGTAGGGCTAGTCCGTGGTGGATGAAATGAAACTTATCTGGATAAATGTGGGTGATTGAGCTGGGTAGAATGGTTGAGATGAGGTGGATTACCGAAATAAGGTGGGCTAACGAAATGAGGCGGGCTAACGGAATGAGCTGGGCTAACGGAATGAGCTGGGCTAACGGAATGAGGTGGGCTATTTAAATGAAGTTGACTAAAAGAAGCCAGACTCAAGGGAGCCATACTGGACTGACCTAGACTGGACTGATCAGCTGAGAAGGTGATCGCGCTGGGTGGAGCGGCCAAGGAGAAGGCAGTAGTGCTGACAGGGGGTTCAGCAGGGAGTCGGAGTGGGCTAAGCTGGGAGGAGAGACGGAGATCCAGGCGGGAACTGAGCTGAAACATGCCCTCCAGCGTTACGGGAAGTTGGACTCGGGCAGCCATTTCTAATTGGAGACGTGTAGTTAACCCCTCGTAGTACTTGTCCCGGAGGCGCGCGTCGCTATACTGAGTCTCACCTGTCAGGGTGCGAAACTCCGTCGTGTATTACTCTACTGAGCGCTCCCTCTGACGGATGTAAAAGATCCAGGGGAGTGAAGGCTCACCGGAGGAGCTGAATGAACTCGCCAGCTTTTTACCGCTGTGTCTCGGAGTGAAGGGAAAACACCGGTGGAGCTGGAGGGGAGAAATGAGCCGGGTGTGGATCGGGAAAAATCAGCTGGGCCTTGCTTGTGGTGGACGCATTCTGTCACGGGACGGTCCGGTCCGGACCGAGAAGGAGAGAGGTAGGCGCAGGGGCGGATTTCCATCACCAGGGTTTTATTACACAAAACACACTACAGTACACTACCAATGAAAACAAGGCACGGGGGCCAGACGAGAGGACGAGGAGGTGATGAGGAGAGAGGGGTAGATGAGGAGGAGACAACCAAACATACGAAGAGAACATTAACCAAACATAACATCAATGCATCCATGCCACAGCTGAGGAAAGAGCCCCTTAAATACACCCCCTACCAGGGTAAATTAGACCTTAGACTAATCCTCCTCAGCTGTGGCTTGTGGGAAGTCCTTGGTTCTGCAACGACCTCTAGCGGTCGCTGACTGGTACTGTGACACAAACAGAATGCAGTAAAGTTTGGTGGAAGAGGCATAATGGGCTGGGGCTGTTTCTCAGGGTTTGGACCACTTAGTTCCAGTGAGGGGCAATTTCAAAGTTTCAGCAATGAAAGATATTTCACTGAATTATATGCTTTCAGGTTTGTGCCACAGTATAGCAAAGGCCCTTTCCTGTTCTCCATAAAAATATGCTGGAGGATCTACAGTGACCTGACCTTAAGACAACTGAACACCTTTGGGATAAACTGGATCAAGTGGCCTTATTATCCACTGGTGGCCTAGTGGTTAAGGCTTCCGCCCTGCAATCAGTAAGTTGTGTGTTCAATTCCCAAGACTGCTAAGCACCTTTGAGGTACCCTTTGAGTAAGGTACCGTCCCCACACACTGCTCCCCGGGCGCTGTGTTCCTGGCTGCCCCCTGCTTCACTTGGTGAATGGGTTAAATGCAGAGGAAGAATTTTGTGCTGTTCACACTGTGTGTTGTGGTGTGTTCACGTATGACAGAATTTTCACTTTCACAATAGCAGTGCCTGACCTTGCCAGAAGAGTGGAGGCTATTATAGCTCCGGCGGGAGGTGTCACTCCATATTAATGCCCAGGATTTTGCATGTCCAATAAGCTTGTATAGGTGTGATGGTCAGGCATCTACATACTTTTGGTCATAAAGTGTGTGGCCAAAAAAGTGTGTTGTGACTGTTGTGTTGTGTTTTAAAGGTACTACAGTCTTAGAACTACAATCCAAATGTGTCAGGATAAATGTGAATGTTAATATTGTTTTTACCAAAGGAAGAACTTTTCTGCAGAATCTCAGAGACAGTCATTCGCTGAAGTTCATATATATCAGCTGGAAAGCCCGGAGTTGGGAGAAGTTCATCCAAGTGTAATGACATCCAATCATCTAAAAGTAAGAGTGACCATTAGTTAAAGATGAAGATAAATGATGTAATATCTAAAAGTCCACATTTATATGATGCACACTGATTATTATGGAGAATAATGCCCAATTATATCTCAAATGTGGTTGCTGCAAAGGTGGAAATGTCATTAAAATGTGTAGCCACAAAATGGAAAAAAATCTAAAAACAACAGGAAAGAAGAAGGGCATTACGGTTTAGACTTCTTGGAGCATTCAGTTTTCTTTTTATTGACTGTGTTACCATTTCTTTATAATACATGCATTAGTTAAATACTTCCTATTCATATATTAAAAATCAAAACCACAGTTTTTGAATCTTAATATAAAAAAAAGTTTAAAGGAAAATGGAGTAACCCCTTGGAAATAAAATTAAATATATCTGGCCAAAATGTATAGTTTTAGATCCAGTTTGAAACCAGTTTGACATTTCTTTCACATACTGCAACCAGAAATAAATTATTCATAGGTCTAGAAATACTTCATAACATTTTGCAAAAATCATTTTGAGAGCTATCAAATAACAGAAACAAAATTACATTTAAAGAGAAAGCTAAAAAAGATGTAATACTATTAATGCCATAAAATGTTAAAAAATATTTTCTATAAAATATGAAAGAGAAATTGAGTTTTTATTGATAGTGTTCTATTTATACCAAGTCAATGTTTAGTTACATTTTTGAAGTATATTTTTAAAATAAGGATGCAGTAATTAAAAAAATGTATTTAAAATTTTAAAACTAACATCTTATTGCTAACATAAAAATCCCACAGAGAAATGGGTGAAGCTAGAATTCATTTCCACAAGAAAATGCGAACAGCTCCACTGCTTGGTCACTGTCCATCAAAAGGGCCAAACTTCTGACTGAAAGGCGAGTGTACCCAAGCTTTGACCCAAAGGCCAGTGTACTCAAACTTTTGAGCTTTGGCCATATTTGAATGCACAAGCTGTATTGATGAGAGAGGACAGCTCAAACCACTGAACCACAAATGACTAATTTTTGAGAGTCTGTGCCCATTCATTTTCAATGACCAATTAAAAGACCAATTTTCACACACTGCTCGGACACTGACCACCTGATCACTTATCTGTGTGCAAGCGCACCAGATAGAGCAGGATATAACAGAGTTCAAACGATGTCGATATCTCTATGGTATCTGTGGTTGTTGCTAGGTGATTGTGATGGTGTTGCAAGGAGGTAACTAATGGAGCAGCATAGGTGTCATAGGTGGACATCTGGTTCCATTTACCATCACTGTGAACAGTTCTGACTCGCTGAGTTTCTCCAAAACAGAGCGTCTCACACCAAACCTGCTCTGAACCTCTTTGTTTACACATTCAACACTTCATCATGGGGGATTATGGAAATGAAGTGGTGTGGATTAAAACAGGGCAGAGAAAAAGCAAATCCGGTTCTCACTCTCAAACTAAAGTACTTTAGTCTTGAAGTCTTAAAAATACACCAATAGTGTGAAGGGTCACTATGTGTATGAAGACAAACGGCTTAGAGAATCACAGAAAAATATCCATTTAGCACTAAACTCGCTAGCTAAGCTAACCTGTTACCCTACCACACTTTATTGTCGTTCAGGCTCAATATGAACGCATTGTTTACCCAGAACAGAGAAGATACGGCCTCAGATCAGCTAACTGAACTGGCTAGTAGCTTCACAAGTTTCACAACACAAAAACAAATATTCACAAGCTGATTATTTTTTATAAATTACAACGGACATTCTGTCTGTTCATAACTGGTCTTTGCTTTAGTGTCTTAAAGCCTGTTCATGAGTCTGCAGTCTATAGCCTGCTCTCTGTAGCTTATTCGCACACAGACGCTCTCTCTCTCCCCTATACACTGTAAAGGCAACTCACCCTCCACGCTCTCTCTCCCAATACATTATGGAGGCAACTCAACCACACAAATCAAATATATATGGCCCCTGATCATCTGATAGACAAGGTGTATACGAGCGGACTAGGCAGTTCTCTAAGGCATGTTTCAGACTTGGAACCATGCCAGTTTTTTTAGCGTCCCCAAAAGTCACCTATAATAAGACGACTAGAAGAAGACTAATACTAAAATGCAAAGCAGAACAATGTTTTGACACAAAGATTCAGCTGCAGATGCTGAAAATCTGGATTGCTGGTTAGTACATTGTCATTTATGTTGAAAATACTATTGCTGGGCAAATTACAGTTGTATACTTATGTTAAAGCAATAAACAGTCACACAAATCAGCCACTGCAGTTCAGTATAAGAGACCAAAATAACCTCCAAATGAAGCTGTGTATCCACATCCTCCTGAAATCCGTGGCAATCTTGTAAGAAGAACAACATCAAAGACAGCTCCTGCGCGGACTGAACTTCTAAGTTGAGTAATGCAGTGTCTGAAGATCACACATAATAAAAGGAGAGGAACTTTGAAAAAAACAGCAATTACTGAGAATCCATAAAATATGTTTTCAACAGCATACTGAGCCTGTGTTCTGATGCGTTGTGCTACTTATCAAAATGTGCTACTTTGCATACTTTACACAGCCTTGGGCTTTCTTTTCACGCCCATAAATCTAGGCTACCTCAATGTTGAGCATCTGTTTGAGACATTAGCTCATAGCAATGAAGTGTATACTGGCATTATAAAAAGGCATTCTGTATTGGAGGTATTATTTGATAGGGGACATCAGTCTATCGAGCCCATATTATTAAATACCGATGTTAAAATCCTGCTCCTCTTATTCATACAGAGTAGATGTGGTGAGTACTCGTGAAATATATACACGAGTTTATACATTGGAAGCATTGTCTGATGAGAGATATTGGTCTATCAAGATGTGTTACATCATATCATAAAATACAGGTGTTTTAATGAAAAAATGCTCTCCTTATTGTTTGTAATTAAAGAAGATAAACAAAGATGTCATAATACTGTGAGAGTTATACCTTTATGGAATATACGAAACTGGAAAAGGAAACCCATTAACCCATTTTTCAAAAAAGTCTGAAAACCTGAGGCTGGCTAAGGAAGCACCTTGACCACTGATAGAACTTATTCAAGATGCACACACTGATTTTACATTAAAACTTCACATACACGTTTCTCTTTTTACCTCACACAGAAGAGAAGTCGTTGACATTTTTTTGGATCATCAAAGTAGGATTGCAGTAACAGGAGTTTGCGTCCGCTCACATCAAGACAGAGGAAATCACTAGAGGAAAAAAAAGCACAACAAATATGCACAACGTTGCACAAAATGACATCAGGCGCCACTTTGACATTCTATCTGGTTGTTGAATTTATTCGGATGAAATATTTGACTGTCTACAAACATGATCTACAAGCTAAAAAAGCATACCGTATCGCTTGAGAAAATGACTGCTCGGTGTAAAATTCATTAAGTAGGAACAGACTGGATTGGTCTTCGCCGATGTCAA
>JBBPCX010070159.1:0-10829 GCA_037974365.1 Hydrocynus forskahlii | reverse complement strand
TTGTATAAAACTGATTAAAACAAGTATCGTTTGCAGCATCAAGGTCTCGTGTGGTTCCACGTGTTCACAACATGACAGATGACCACACCGTGTATGTGGATCCAGCCACCATGCCCCTGCCAACTGACGGGGAGCAACTACAACAGCAAGTGGCGAACCATCAGACCCAGCTACAACAATTAACACATGTCGTAGGGCAGCTGGTGCAGGCGGTGACGGCGCAACAAGCTCACGCCCCAGTTGCTATGACGCCAAACCCACGACAGGTTACACCCCCGGAGCGATACAGAGGGGATCCGTCCACCTGCAGAAACATCTTGCTGGCGTGCGATTTGTATTTCGGTGAGTTTCCACAACTCAGATGCCCAGAAGGTTTCGACACGCACCCAGCGTCTCACGGGTCGAGCCCAGGATTGGGCTATAGCTGTGTGGCATGCGGCTGGGGCGAATCCACCTACTTACCGTGAGTTCTGGGACAAGCTCAAAGAGGCAATCGACCTCCCCGACCATGGCCGAACCAGCAGTGCGAGACTCTTCCAACTGAAGCAAGGGGGAGATTCAGTGGCCGAGTTCTCAGTCCAATTGAGGATACTGGCAGCAGAGAGTGGCTGGTACGAGGCAGTCCTCGTCGCAGTGTTTAAATAAAGATTGAACCCGGACCTACAACTGGAGCTGGCATGCCGCGACGAAGGCATGTCCTTAGACCAGATCATCCACCTAGCCATTCGCCTGGACCAGCACCGGAAGGCAAAGGCTCCGACGGTCCAGGCTAAGGGTCATAAAAAGCCAGAAAACCCGGGGAGATCGACCCTGGGGGTAGAACAGGAGGGTCCTGAGTCGATGGACCTTGGACGACAGGTCCTAAACCCCCAAGAGAGGAGGAGGAGGAGAAAGGCACAGGGATTGTGTATGTACTGTGGAGGTGGGGGGCACCTGCTGGCGAGCTGTCCCCTCCTCAATAATGTCAACCACAATTATTCACACACGAATGAAGGCAAATTTATAGTGCAAATTGTCTCTAACCATTTGTATGTGTCTTTTCCTGTCCTTATAGATTCCGGATCGGCTGGCAACTTCATGTCCAGAGCGTTGGTGACATCCTTTGGGCTCTCTGTGGAGAAGTTGCCAGACTTAATTCCTGTTCGTGCTATTGATGGGCATCTAGTGTCAGGGAGATCTGTGGGTTGGAGAACTAAATCCGTAACCTTAGTAATAGAACCCAGACATCACGAGAGGATAAAATTCTTCGTGTTAAAACATCCACAACCTCTCCTGATTCTGGGTTTGCCCTGGCTGAAGGAACATAATCCTACGCTAGACTGGAATACTGGGAAGGTACTAAGTTGGGGAACTCAGTGTGTTCGACACCTTAAACCTATCACCCTCGGCTCCACGTCCATCGAGAGTCCGATGGCGCAGGTTAAAGTTCCCATTCCGTCCCAGTATCACAGTCTAGCAGAGGTGTTCAGCACCACTAAGGCGACACGTCTCCCTCTGCACTGACCCTGGGACTGCGCTATAGATCTCTTGCCGGGGAAAGAACCACCACGCTCGAGAGTATGTCCTCTATCTGAAAAGGAAACCAAGGCTATGGAGGATTACATCTCAGAGGCATTCCGGCAGGGATATATAGTGTGGTCCCGTTCTCCTGCGTCAACCAGCTTCTTCTTTATAGAGAAGAAAGGGGGGGGCCTGAGACCCTGTATCGACTATCGGGGGCTCAATGCGGTCACTGTAAGGTACCCTCATCCTCTCCCTCTCATCCCTCCTGCGATCGAGCAGCTCCGTGGGGTGAGCGTGTTCACTTACAGAGCGCGTATAATCTCGTGCGCATTAGAGCAGGGGATGAGTGGAAGACTGCGTTTATTACAACTACCGGCCATTACCATTATTTGGTAATGCCATATGGCTTGGCAAACGCCCCCTCGTGTTTCCAAGCCCTTATGAATGATGTACTTGGAGTTTGATGTACATAAGTTTGTAGTGGTCTATTTAGATGATATACTAATTTACTCAAAAAACCTGAAAGAACACATAATCCACGTACGTGCTGTCCCCCGCCGCCTGCTCGAGCACGAGTTATATGTGAAAGCCGAGAAGTGCGAGTTTCATGTAAAGGAGGTCGCATTTCTCGGCTATCAGATAGGTCCCGGGGGGGTTGCAATGGACAAGGATAAGGTACAGGCCGTGACGCAGTGGCCGGAGCCCACCACAGTAAAAGAATTGCAGAGGTTCTTGGGCTTCGCTAATTTTTACAGAAGGTTCATCGAGGGCTTTTGTACTGTGGCAGCACCTCTCACCAGCCTCTTAAAAGGAAAGCCCAAACATATCCACATGACACCTGCCTCTAAACATGCGTTTGAAGCTCTAAAAACTAAGTTTACTACGGTGCCTGTATTAAAACTCCCAGATCCTGAAAAACCTTTTGTAGTCGAAGTGGATGTCTCTGAGGTAGGAGTCGGAGCGGTGCTGTCACAATACCATGAAAGCCCTCGTAAACTGTACCCATGCGCTTATTTTTCTAGGAAGCTGACGGACGCAGAGAGGAATTACGACATCGCCAACCGCGAACTGCTCGCGGTCAAAGCGGCATTAGAGGAGTGGCGGCACTGGCTGGAGGGAGCTAGACACCCCTTCGTGGTCCTTACTGACCCCGAAACTTAGAATACATACGGCAGGCGAAGCGTCTATGCCCCCGACAGGTTCAGTGGGCCTTGTTCTTTAGCTGTTTTAATTACACAATTTCGTATCGTCCCGGTTCAAAGAATGACAGAGCAGATGCTTTGTCGCTGCGTTATCCCACCAGTGAAACTCCAAAGACACAAGAACCCATTATTCTGTCGGAGTTCATTTTGTCTCCCATTCAGTGGGACCTCCACACTGAATTAGAGCAGCAAAATGCGCAAAGCACGATACCAGGGAACTGTCCAGAAGAGAAGGCTTATGTGCCCAAGGCATAGTGCGATCGAGTGATAACCTGGGCACATAGCCTCCCAGCGACAGGACACCCAGGTATCCACCGAACCGTGGAGGCGCTTAGACGTAAGTACTGGTGGCCGTCGTTGCAAGTGGATGTGGAGAAGGCAGTCAGATCATGTTGTTTGCGCTATTACCCACAATTTACCAGCAGTTACCCGCTGGCAAATTAATGCCCCTACCGGTACCGCAGAGGCCGTGGTCCCACATTGCGGTGGATTTTGTAGTGGACCTCCCGGTATCTAAAGGGTACACGGTTGTTTTGGTGGTAGTGGACCGATTTTCGAAGGGTGTCCGGTTCCTCCCATTTCGTTCCCTACCTACCACCTTTGAAGTTGCTGAGGGGCTCTTTCAGTGTTTTTGCTTTTCGGCATTCCAGAGGACATCCTGTCCGATCGCGGTCCACAGTTCGTGTCCCGAGTGTGGGGAGCGTTCTTTAAAAAACTCGGGACCACGGTCAGCTTGACCTCTGGATATCTGGATATAAGCTGAACGAACAGTACAAGTACTGGGGAGGTTCCTCTGGGCCATGGGCATCAGCACGACTGGGCAGAGTTCCTCGGTTGGGTGGAGTATGCTCAGAACTCATTATGTCACTCCGCTACCGGCCTAACGCCCTTTGAATGTTTGCTTGGGCGTCAACCCCCGCTCTGTCCCTGGGATGGAGGAGCTTCCGACGTTCCAGAGGTAGATAAGTGGTACCGCAGGGCAGAGCGGGTGTGGGAGGGAGCACACACGTCCCTCAGCAGAGCGGTCAGGCGATTTAAACAGCGGGCAGATCGGCGCAGGAGGGAGGCACCAGCATTTCAAGCTGGGGACAGGGTCTGGCTCTCCACCAGAGATCTCAAACTACGTCTACCATCATGTAAGTTATCTCCTAGATATTTGGGTCCTTTTAAGGTAAAGAAACAAATCAACCCAGTTTCTTATGAACTAGATTTGCCCCCAGATATGCGCGTGTACCCTGTGTTTCATGCTTCTCTAAACCAGCCGTAACAGGTCCGTTGGATGGCGGGGTGGTGGAGCCAACGCTCCCCACAGCAATCGAGATCGAGGGGACCCCAGCCTTTTGAGTAACACGTCTTTTAGATTCTCGGCGACGCCAAGGAACCCTCCAATACCTGGTGGATTGGGAGGGTTACGGCCCTGAAGAGAGGAGCTGGGTTCCAGCCTCGGAGATGTTGAGCCAAGAATTAATCGATGAGTTCCACCGAAACCACCCTAATCGCCCAGCTCCTCGACCACGGGGTAATCCTCCGCCGAGACCGGGACGGTTTAGTAGCCGTGGTGGCCTTCGCGTGGCTTCGGGAAGGGTCGGGGTGGCTCCTCGCCCCTCCTCAGAAGCTGGTTCTGGAGAGGGGGGTACTGTCACGCTGGGTACCGCTTGGTCGCGCACCCAATGGAGTGCCTCGCCTGAATACTAGGAGTATTACGGCTCTGGGCGTGAAGGTATGTGTGTGTGTGAGTGTGTCTGGTCGTTGGGGACCTGGCAGCCCAGGTAGCACTCATCAGATCCGGGCCATAGGGCTTCCAGGTTCCTAATGACATGTCCACCTGTAGCGAGTGGTAATAAAGTCCACGAAGGAATGAATGATTGCTAGTCAAGCGTGATTGGTTGTGTGCGAGCGTGGGGTGTGTATATGTAGCCAGCCGTGCCCCAGAATCGTTGTGTGGTCACCCAGTTCCGAGCCCGATGTTGCGCCTGGAAGGTCTGTGCTCTTTCTGTGCAGGGTTGAAAAGAAGCAGCAACGACCTTCTTCTGAACACTGAGAAAAAGGAACGGAACGCACTGGTCGGGAGGTCGAGCAAGACTGTAAGGACATTCATTTGAGGACTCAGAGAGAAGGTCCCCTGAGTCGAGTTTTGTGTTTTTTCGGTTTGTATAAAACTGATTAAAACAAGTATCGTTTGCAACATCAAGGTCTCGTGTGGTTCTACGTGTTCACAACATGACAGTGAGTAGCATGAGAGGTCCTGAAACAATATAATATTGCCCCTCCCACCCCAGCCAAGCCTAGACTAAACATCTACCTAGAAAACCGGTCTGATGACCTAATGATGATTTAACCTCTCAGCTGGAAGGTGGATAGCATGAGGGCATCTGTGCAGCATGAGGGCATAAATTATGTTACAAGCTTTATTTTGTGTTTAAACTAGATTTAAAAAGATTGCCATTGCAACCTTACCACTAGCATAACATTTCAAATTCAGTAGGAATGCCTCCAGAAACTGTCTTCATCCTAGGTAAGTGAATAAACAAGGGCCATTAGTAAAGTGAAATATGTCTGCATTAAACAATACATGTAATGACATGGATGCTTTTTGTAATGACATGGATGCTTAATCACATGCTTTTTATTTGATCACAGTTTATTATCTGGTTCTTGGTGTAAAGTTTGAAAGGTCCACATAAGAATATTATATTTCTTCCAGTCTTTTAAATTTAGCTTTCAGTTTAATTTAGTTAGTTACTTTTTCTAAGGATATGTCATCTTAGTGGTTTCTGTGCCTACAACATAAATGTAAATTTACTTGTGATCACTGTAGTTGCCTTCACACACTTCACACACCTCACACACCACACACTGTACATACTACCATGGGCGCCAGAACCATTATAGCATCAGGTTGTGTTATGGCTTTGTTAAAGATGCGTCCAGTGGCGTTGCATCACAAGTTCCGAGCTGCTGGATTCCAGAAGTAGAATGGATGGCAATATAACACATGGTGTTCTGTTTTTATTTACCTGGGGACTTATTTATGAGACCCTCTTGGGGTGAGTACATGCTGTAGTTCCCTAAATGCTTGCATGCTAAATATTACATGTGCATGTCATTTGGCTGATACTTTGGTCTATTGGCTACCTACAGTGACCCACCCCTGGAGTGCCTCAGTCAAGGTCACAATGACCACCATAAACTTAGATGCAACCCATGAATAGTTCTTAGATGATGACTAACACCATGGTTTGCTTCCAGACCATTAGCCCATAGTCTCTCTTAAGTGCACCAAAAAAGAAAACTAGAAATTAAAAATCAGAGCCAACTTTAATGCAGAAAATAAATAAAACTTCTGTCTCGATCATGGACACAATTGCTACCACTGACTGGGAGTGAACCCATGATTGGATTTTAGTTTATTGACCCCTAGTCTACTGTCCCTGTTGAGCTTTTCAAAATCATTGGTTTTGCCAACCCCCCCCCCCCCACACACACACACACACACTTTTTGTTTCCCGGACTCTGCATGAGCGCTACCACCCTCCCCCTCCGGACAACGACGGAGACTTTGCATGCACGCAATCCCCAGCACCCCCCCACCACCCCCACATGTGGACCAATGCGTCTCCACAACATTAAAAATGCTTCCGGCGCCCATGCATACTACACTCACCTCCTCACTTTCTCAGTGCTGTATCAGTATATCAATATGACACTGTAAAGTATGCAGTATGTTTTTTTCCCTCAAATTACTGATGGTTTGTTTGTTTGTGTGTGTATGAGCACGGTGTGTGAAGTGTATGACGTGCGTGAAGACAATTACAGTGATCATAAATAAATCTGTGTTTATGATGTGTCTATCGATGAGCAACAAAACCAGGAGTTTGCCTCTCGGCTGAAATGGAGTTTGCCTCTTCAACAAACGGAAGGCTAACGTTGAGTAAAAACTCAACCCAAAACCTGCACCCTGACACTAATCCCTACCCAACACACCATCGTACACATCACTGTGTTCAGTAACTTCTGCTACTGCTCCAGTTCCCCCTGTCCCTTTCTGAGTCTTCATAGCCAATACTGCTTAAAGTGTCTAACCTTTCTCATTCAACAAACACGCGTTAAAGCCTTTGTCCGAACTAAGTAAAAAAGTTCATTACATCTTGAGACCAAAATATCCCATGCTTTACTTTATGTAGGTGTATGTCTGTTCTTAGTCTTGAAAACCCTACTTCTGACTGTCATCATTATTGGTCAATATTACTAGTGCCCTCCGGAAAGGAGATTCTGACGGCCAGTTAGTGTGAACACCATCAGTTCATTCATGCTCCTTCCTAAAGTAGATGCTGGCACATGTTGTCAAACAAGTCAGGCATGTCCAAATCAGGCCTGGTCTGAGTCACCCTGAGAAGGGCTGTTTTTGTGGATAATGGTGATAGCAGGCTAGTGGGCTAGTGGTAGCTCAACAGGAAAAGGAGGATAAGGGTGAAGGAGTGTTAGCAGTCTACAAAGAGCTAACCATGAGTTCAAGTTGGCCAATATACTCCAAACCCCTAAGTAAATCCTGGGGGTCCTTGTAAGTTAGGGGCCTATTATCTAATCATGGGTTGTGTCTAAGTTGATGTATCCATTGTGCACCTAACCCCAAGTTGTATAAGGAGGTCAGTCCTTCAGAGTGGCTAAGTAACTTAAGCATAAGTCAAATGACATTGCAGTGTCATGCACGGCACTACAATGTTAGTCAAAATTAGCTCTTCAGCTCAACAGGGCCAGTAGACTAGGGTAAAGAAACTAAGAGCCAATTATGGGTTCGCTGCCAGTCAGTGGTAGCAATTGTGTCCATGATCAAGGCAGAGGTTTTACATCTTTTCTGTACTGAAGTTGGTTCTGATTTCTAATTTCTAGTTTAATCGGTTTGAATTTTAATCAGTTTTGTTTTTTGGTGCACCTAAAAGAGACTGTGGGCTAGTGGTCTGGAAGCAAACCATGGTCATTATCTAAGAACTATTCATGGGTTGCATCTAAGTTTATGGTGGTCATTGTGACCTTGATTGAGGCACTCCAGGGGTGGGTCACTGTAGGTGGCCAATAGACCAAAGTATCAGCCAAATGACATGCACATGTAATATTTAGCATGCAAGCATTTAGGGAACTTCAGCATGTACTCACCCCAAGAGGGTCTCATAAAAAAGTCCCCAGGTAAATAAAAACAGAACACCGTGTGTCATATTGCCATCCATTCTACCTCTGGACTCCAGCAGCTTGGAACTTGTGATGCAACGCCACTGGATGCATCTTTAACAAACCCATAACACAACCTGAACAAAGTTATTGCCCCTCTCATCTGCAGTGTTTTGTGTACACACAGAGGTTTTCTGCTCTGGTGGAAAAAAAGCATGAAATTGTGAAGAGCCATCTTCCTCAGAAAACTACTGTGATCATACTAACAACAATCCTCTGTCATATTAACCCTCATGCGGGCGGGTATTTACCTCTCTCAATAGGATAATAACCTATATTTTTTCTGAAAAATAAAGCTCTTAGCTTGGATGCATAGTTTTGTGAAACTGTGTTATTTGTATAGACTGGGTTTACCCAAATGTCAATCTTTGGTTGACCAAGTTTTTTTGGTTGGTTAAGGGTCCAAAAGACAAAACAACGCATTAAGAAGGTAAGTAGGCAGGTTTTAAAGTCTTTAATGTGTCACGTCTTATTTTGTTACCAAAATTCTTCAATGTCATCGTGAACTAACATACAAATGTCATGGTAAACTAAGAATGTATCAAGTCATACATAGAATAAACATGTTATATAGTTACTTCTAGACAAGCCAAATTAAACGCCCTCACAGGCTAGCCTTGTCCCTGGGTTGCACATTAGGCAGTCCCTAGTATAGAAGCTTTACATTGTGGTTCTTTACAAGATTTTACAAAAAACTTAATATAAAATGGACCTTGAATGAACCATTAATCAAAATGTTCTTTTGGGAACCCAACCTGTTCAGCTATGGCAACATTCTAATTTTTGTAAGCGTAAGAAGTGTAAGAACATCTGGCTGTTGCTCTTATTCATAAATTCCAAACATTTAGTCACTGCTATTCATGAAAGGCGCCGCTTTATCAAAGCCTCGTTCAGGCATGAGTCAGACCTTCCTTGCTAATACACTAATGATTACAAATGACCTGTAGATAAAGGGTTATAAACACTCACAGCCATTTTGCCACACTGGAAGCTACATGCTAATGCTAGTAGCTCCCCTCCCATCCAGGGCAATGAAAATGTTCATGATATCTGTCACCTTTGGACCTTGAGAACTTTTAAGTTTTTAAGACCAAGAAAGACAATGGTCCAGGTTTGTTAAAATGGCATCAGGTTGACACTAACGTCTGTCACTTCTGACTTGAGCATGACCGGTCAGGACGGATCACATGTCCGCGAGCCTTCCAGTTGGTTGCATTAAAAGCATCTGTGACGCGGTAGCACCCTTCTCACTCACACATACGCGCACACGCAAGGTGACAAATATAGTGCCAGGCTGGTCCACTGGAATCTGTCTAGGCATGGAATGTTTAAATCCCTGCTCGTGAAAATTCCCCCTTAATATGCAAGCTACCCAAGTCATGGAATTATAAAGGTCCTGTTTCGAAGGCCAAGTACACAATTAAGCAATACATATCAAAACTGGGTAATTATAGGTTTTATTATTTGTATAATTTTATTAATTATTAAATATGTTCACTGCCAGCTGCCCTTCATTCCAATATGAATGAACCAATAGAAATGATCTGAAAATATACAGAATCAAAGCTTATTAAACCCACATTAACAATAAGAACATACTTTCCTTCTCCAATAAAGTTAAATAAAAGTGATATTAAATTCTCTCTTAAGACCTGAGACTTGACTTGGAGGCAAGTATCAACTTAGGGCCATCTCTCTGTATGTGAGCCCACACTTCAGTTCCTCACTCTCATAGTTACATAATATACAGCACAGATTCTTCTAGTAGGTGTCAAATAATATATAGTAGTACTAGGTTTCTTTTAATAAAAAACTACATTTTAAGATCAATAGCAGAATAATAACTTTGATTAAGATATCATTATAATATCCATCATTTCATAACTCCATTCTTTTGTTTCACAGTAGATAGAAGTGGAAGAATACATTATAGTAGATAGCAGGAAAAGTAATTTATAGCAGTCACCCAGTAATAAATATTTAAAAACTGTATAGTTTAAAAGTTAAATCTGTATCATGTGAATTAAACTCTGCTGCCTTTTTTATAGAATGGACAGATATAAATTTCCACAGAGGTCTACATAACTAAAATTATATCAGTAATATAAAATTTCAGCATGGCCGGCAAGAGAGCAGAAACCCTAACTAAACCTAAACTAAACTACACTGGCAGAAGACCGGGCTAAACGATGAATTAAAACTAAAACAGACTGCAAACAAACCATTTTCTTTGAAATCTGAGGAAACTACACTTTGCATTTGTTGATGTTGTGATTGAATGATCACATGTGGTATGCTGGAGAGGTGACAGAAGCAGCAGCTCAGACAGAGTAAAGCGATATAGAGACGCAATGACAGACTAAAACCCATGCCAAAGCCAAGGACAGGTTTTACTGACTAGCTCCAAAGGCACCTCTCATGTGGTCAAGCGTCCATTGCATCTGATATTTGTGCTACTAGTGGTCAAATAATTACACTATTTTTTCACTTTAGGAGCACATAGCCTATTAATAAAAACACAGCTTTGTGATCTAATGACTCCCCTGGATGGCCCTCTTACTGTGGGATTTATTGTTGTCTGATGTGTGGTTTAAAATCACATGGAGTGTCTTTACTTCTTTTAAAAGATAAGAAAACACATTCCTGAACACACCTTATTACATGACATCAAAAAATTACGCATTCTGTTTACCATCTTTTGCCTGCCATTTGCAACAGGGGTTTATGGCAAAGCGACACATTCTGGGAAGAATGAAAAGGCTATTCTGGATAAACTGTAAAACAATCGGCAAAACAATGAGTTTAGAAATATTCATCCAGAAAAGCAAATCTTATTAAGTAAAATGTTAGTTCATTGTAAAAATTTGCTTACAACATTACTTATTTATATTATTATTC
>JBBPCX010070157.1:0-10829 GCA_037974365.1 Hydrocynus forskahlii | reverse complement strand
CACACACACACACACACACACACACACACACACACACACACATACGTACACATATACATACACATACCCCATTCACCAGCAAAGCAGCCGGCCACTTTAGGAGGCCTTTTTAAAGAAAATCTGGGAAAAATTCTCACAATTCTTAATTTGTGTATTCTGCCTACAGCATTTTAACTCCACCAGTTCAGAATGGAGTTATAAGGAGTGTTTCAGGATGGAGTGCTTCCTGAATAAGGCACAAGGCAGGGCAGCCATTCTGTTTACTTCTAAGAGATAAACAGGTATCACGTAAAAATATAGTTTTGGCACACTATTTGGACAAAAGGGACTATTGAGACGTCTGACCATTAAACAAACTGGAACTTTAAGGACATTTCTTTCAAATGCATAGACTTTAAGATTGAGTTGCTTTTTTTTTGAGTTGAGGTCCTTTTGTCCTTTTGTCCAAATAGTGTAAGTAAATCCACCCAAGTGTAATTTGTATAAAGATGTAATTTAATAAAGGGGCGTGAGCCGTTTATTTTCTGGCCGGATGAGTCTTGATGTCAGTCCTGTCAAGGGCTTTGTCTTTAAATGACAGATAATTCCAAAGCCTCTGTTCAACTGTCTTTTCTCCCTCCACCCTCACAAACAGCACAGCTTTTACTACTGTTCCCCAGAAAAGCAGCCTATAAAGCTTTCGTTTCTCTGAGACACGACACGGCCTTGGCTTTAAGAGAGAATGTTAGCAGGACGGCTGTGACTTTTATTAACGTTTCATCCCAGGGTGATCGTTTTGTAGCCCAAAGTCACATTCATGCAGCTCGAGGTGTGATGCTCCCATTGCTATGTGAATGGAATGGTATTACGATGTGTGACTTGAAAGGTAGCTTGCACCATGCACCACTGGAGTCAAAATCAGGGTGTAAAATGTAAAAAACCTCTCAGTGTTGAAACAGGAGTGAGTGCCAGTACTCACTCAGTTTTTATACTTAAAAGCTGTTCGCTGCTGGGCCGCAGAGTTAAGTTAGTGTTAAAACATTAATTTTACAGTAAATACAAATAACATTAATACAGTAAATGTATGAATGTCAAAGTGTTCATTTAAACATTTCCAGACTTCTTTCCCCATGGAAGCCCAGTAACGCTTGTGGTTCCATCAAATACCTGGGTTGGCTCTTTCTGACTTTGTTAGATTAAATTAGATGTGTTACTTATGGAATTGTATAAATCCACGCAATGATTAGAGGTATAGAGTAGAGATCTGGAACCAAACCAGCTCACACAATATCAACTCATTTTTAGATTGATACTTTCTTCTTTGTTTGCATTTATTCTAATTTTTACTTGATATTTTGCTGGCAGAAAGAAACTCACAGCTGATGTAAATGGCTTCAGATGCCTAAGATTTTTGCACAGTACTATATGTGGGAGGCACTGATGCCTTTTGTTCTGTGTTTTGTGTGGTTTCTGATTGAAATGCGGTGTGCAGTGGCCACAGCAGCCCCGGAGCAGGTAGGTTGGGTTCCGTCTGCAGGCCGTATGCAACTGAGCAGCCGCCAAGCAGCAATGCATGCAACCAGCGCAGCGGACAGACATGACTTAGGATTCCATGCAGCTGCTCCATACGCATGAGGCCGCCATCACCACCGCTGCATGAGGCGACCGCGCTGAACAGTTTGTGGTCAGATTCTGGAGAGCGAATTTTGTGCTTTGTATTAGTTATGTTCCTCTGTGTGTGTGTGTGTGTGTGTGTGTGTGTGTGTTATGGTTGGGAAAAAGTATGTGAGTGTGTAAGAGAGGGACTTTCTGATTAGCCACTGTTTCTAAGCACTACTTCCTCCATCAGTCCATCAAACCTCCATCAAAACTCTTTACATCGAACCTGCAGTGAAACTGATTTTTGCCATACAGTTGCTTTAACTACATCTATATCATTGATGGTCTTTATTCAGACTCGATGAGGAAATACACCCTCACCTTGTAAGGAGATTGGACTGATGGGCCGGTCTATGGAAACCAAAAATCCGGGCCACTGATGGGAATGAGGGTTTCATTTACAAAGCAGACTTTCTTAGTTCAGTCCTGAAAAAGAGCTGAGGGTCGTTCCTGTTGGCCAATCCTCAACTTTAGGCTTAGGTTGCCTGGTTAACTGCTTTGTGAAATACTCCCCAGATCTCAAAAGCCTACTTGATTTAAATCCAAGCAGTAGCTGTTGAGAGAAGCAGGGAGATCCGTATGGAGATTAGCTTCTGTATGTATTTGTATGTGTGTATGTGTGTGTGTGAGTGAGAGGTTAGGCCTAGAAAGCTGTTATAATGGTCCTCTCTCCCTTTCCCCTTGGCTGTGAAAGCTAATTTAAGCTTTTCTCCGCCATAACCGCCGCCGTCCTGCTCTGCTGTTTACTGCAGCCTCGGCAGCTTGAGCTGTGCATGACAGAGAGAGCGAGTCTCAGAGAAAACAAATGAGAGAGAGAGATTCAGCCTACGCCGCTTACACTTGCTCATTACTCCTATATCCGTATATACATTTACCTATTCAGTAGATTAGTGATTTCACTGTGTGTCTGTGTGTGTTTGTCTTTTCCAAGGAGCTTTCGTCCTCTGCTGCTATTGATAGGTCTATAGTTGAGCAGCATCAGCTGTCTCCTGGTGTGTCCACCATACCGATGGAGCCTGCATACCCAGGTGTTTAATGCACACATCCCTCACGTTCACCTGGAGGGCAGAGGAGGTGGAGATGGAGTTTGAAACGTGGTAGAAATGGTTGTTTCAAACCTAGACAAAGAGCCTTGTTCCTCTGGATTCATGATGGTTTGATGAGGCAAAAATGTAATATAATACTTGCAGACAGCTTCACACTGCGGTTTCTACAGGTTTGCTAAAAAGTTGGACAAAACAACATATAAAGTGTTGTTTTATTTGTGAAAGGAACATTACAATATGAAATATTTGGTAAAAATTAAATAAGATAATGGCACTATAGGATAACATTCAATCAGCTCCTTGTTACTTGTGACTCTCTTTAATTGGTCTAATGGCCATCACACACTGGACGTTCCACATTGTGCAGCATCCGAAAACTTGGAAGCCTTGTATGTAACGGAGGTGCTCAGACATCCCAGCACTCCGGCACGATTCGATTTGTCTCTGTGCCACTTATTAGTTTGCCAAATTGTGTTAGTTTTAACCCAGAATGAGACTTGAAGGGTAGCTTGCACCATACACAATTGGAGTCAAAATCATGGTGTAAAATGTAAAAAAACAGTACAGCTCTGTGCAAAAGTCTTGGCACTCCAGCACTTTTCAGTTTGTCTCTGTGCCTCTCATTAGTTTGCCAAATTGTGTTAGTTTTAACCTAGAATGAGACCACAAAAATCCATAGTAGATGGATGGAATATGACTTAAAATGTACACACAAACTTTGTGTGTTACATTTCTGGAATGACTCCTTCATTGAGTTCTGGCATAGAGCTGCGGCTCTTTGCCAGCTGACAGAATCTCACTGTTGCTTATATTCACAATCAGTGACGTATGTAGAACTTGGATGGGCCTCGATTGTTTCTTCCACAAAATAAGTCCCGCTCAAAACTAAAATGGTCACTGGTTAATTCTAGCCCTTCTATTAGCCATTTCAGGGATTTAACCTTATTTTCTCCAACTAGACCTTAATGAAGCATGAGTAGTGCTGCAAGACTGAGTTAAATACGTGGCCAAAAAACATTCATTCTTTTGTCCGTTCTTTAACCTTCTTTGAAGGCCTAAAATGCCCTGAGGGTTCATTTTTGCTTACCTAAGCCAACATAAAAAAACAGAGAAGCATGGGGGTCTCGGACGGCCCAAGACCCCTTGACTGGCACTTGAGACCTTGATTGCCTCCTGGTATTTCGCACACTGATTAAAGCGTACTTTTCACCATGTGAAAAACAGCCAGCCAGCCATTCAGTGAAGATAGTCAATGAATCTTAATACCAAAAATGATTAATAAACCAGTCGTCCATCATGTTCAAACCACCTGCCTATTGTTGTGTAGGTCCCAGTCGTGCCTCCAGAACAGCTCACATTGTATGCGGCAGAGCTGTGCTTCATATCATGTCCAATAGACGATGCTGCACTGCGTGGGACATCCATTTTGCATTAGCCTTTAGTCTCTATCTTTTATGGAGCATGCAGTTGGCCTGTGTTCAAGAAATACGAACAGTGCCTCTATGGAAAGTGTATCATAATGCTAATTATCGTGATAATAAAACGCTGTCGTATCGCCCACCTGTTAGTTCCTCATTACTCGTACACTGTTGACAGCCGGCTCTGAGAGACTCTGCTTTATCAAATGGTCTTGGATTGTTTTATGTGTCTCATACTCTTCTTTTTTTCTGTCTCCTCTTCTTTCTTGATCCTTCCCGCTCTCCAGAAGTGGTGGAGAAAACCTCACCGGCCGCTCCAGTAGCCATTTTGCCATCCAGCGCCAGCCAGGACATCTCTCCTACTCAACTGGCAGGTTGGACCAACATATGAATATGACTAACACTTGCTGTTGTAGTCTGATGTGAACTATTACTCTATCAACCATTTAAAGCTGTAGAATTTGGCACCCTTGGTAAAGACGGGTAAACAAAGAATATTGTGGTTAAATAGCTCAGTCTCTTACTGAATAATCCTTTAATTTGATGATATTTCGTCTAAGGTATCATTATTTGACAAAACCAAGTGTGTTAGAATTATTGGCACCCCTGCAGTTAGTAATCTGTTCGATCCTTCACTCTGTGTTGTGTTTTTGTGGTTGAGGGACCTTGTTCTACCTAATCAAACACAGATACCGTCTTCCAGTATTTCCCAGATACAAAAAAGTGCTCTGGATAAAAGCCACCCCTTGGTTTGTGTGATCTTCAGATGATTGTGCACTATAGCAATAAGCCCATGTGTTCAGAGGGTGGTTAAAGCCACTGTAGTTGAAAGGTGATTCAATGGGTGGATGTGTTGTAGGCCTGTGTCCAGTTGTGTAAACTGTCTTAAGTAAAATTTTACCGTAAGTGGCATTTGACATGAATCGAGTTGTACAACACGACCTTACATCTTAGATTAAGACTCTTTAAGTGTTTTAAGCTTTAAAGCATTCAGTTCAAATTTATTGGATTCAGTTTTACTCAGTTCAATTCAATTAGCTTCAGTTCAGTTCATTTCATTTCAATTCTAATGACTTCAGTTCAGAGGCGAGGAATGCAAGGAACAAACACCGTTATGGCCTCTCTTCCAGAAATACAGTCGTAAAGCAAAAATAAATGAAGGCCTGTGAATGTGTATATATATATATACATAAAACCTTCTGTCAACCCCATCCACTCCCCTTCTTCTCAATTCGCTGAAGAGCAATTATTGTGCTTCTTCTGAGTGCCTGCATGTTTTCCAGGTCAGGGTCAGAAATAGATGATAGAATGTTTGGTGAATGTGTGTCCTTGGGTCTGTCTCCGTCTCTCCCTCACTGTCTCTCTTCCACCATCTATATTTACAGACTTTGCATCGTAATAGAGCAGCAGCAGAGACACTGCGCACTCCTCTGACACTTCCTTTAAAATAGCTAGCATCGTTCTGCATGACACGTCCTTTAAAATAGCTAGCATCAATCGCCGTTGCCGTGCGGAATCTCCCAGCCGCTCCAATATACAGGGTGTTTCCTTTTGGATGTGTCAATCTCCGGGATGTTATTAGGCCCGCAGCTTGTTTTAGCCCCTCGTTGCTATGGTTGTTCCTGCCCGCGGGGTGCCATCTGCTCGTCAGCATGTTGGAGCTGGGAAGTGCACACTGCTTGTTTTTATTTGGACGTGACAGGGAGTCCAACTTTCAGAACGCAAGCACTTCCCTGCTGGACTGCTGGTGCCGTTCAAGGAGCCGGCCACTCAAACGCCTGCTCGCTGTCTCTCTCTCTCTCTCTCTCTCTCTCTCTCTATCTCTCTTTTCTCTTTCTCTCTCTCGCTCTCTCTCTCTCTCTCTCTCTATCTCTCTTTTCTCTTTCTCTTTCTCTCTCTCTCTCTCTCTCTCTATCTCTCTCTATTGCTCTCTCTCTATATCTCTCTCTCTCTGTCTCTCTTTTCTCTCTCTCTCTTTCTCTCTGTCTCTCTCTCTCTCTCTCTTTCTCTCTCTCTGTCTCTCTCTATCTCTTTTTGCTCTCGCTCTCTCTATCGCTCTCTCTCTCTGTCTCTCTCTATCTCTCTCTGTCTCTCTCTTTTCTCTTTCTCTGTCTATCTCTCTTTCTCTCTCTGTCTCTCTCTCCATCTCTTTTCTCTTTCTCTCTCTTTGTCTCTCTCTATCTCTCTTTTCTCTCTCTCTGTCTCTATCTCTTTTCTCTCTCTCTCTATCATTCTCTCTCTCTGTCTCTCTCTCTATCTCTCTCTGTCTCTCTTTTCTCTTTCTCTCTCTCTCCTCTTTCTCTCTCTCTGTCGCTCTCTCTCTCTTTCTGTCTCTCTCTATCGCTCTCTTTTCTCTCTCTCTCTCTCTCTCTCTCTCTCTTTCTGTCTCTCTCTCTATCGCTCTCTCTCTCTCTCTCTCTCTCTTTCTCTGTCGCTCTCTCCTCTCTTTCGGTAGCTCTCTCATTCTCTCTATTTCTTTCTCTCCTTTTCTCTCTCTCTTCTTTCCCCTTAACGATAGCTCTCTCTCTTTCTCTGTCACACACACCTCTGCCTCTCTTTCTACCTCTCTCTTCTCTCTCGTTTTTCTTTATCTCTCTCTCTTCTCTATCTTTCTCTCTCCCCTCTCTACCTCTCTCACTTTCCCACACACTCCTCTCTCCACCTCTCTCTCTCCACCTCTCTCTCTATCTCTCTCTCTGTTTCTGGAAGGTGACACCATATTAAACGCCCACAGAAATGTAGTGAGGATTGCTGATGACAGATGTTCAATAAACTAAACGGTGTAATTGGCACGCGCTGTGCCATCTTTATTTAACCATCCTCTCCTCCCTCCGCTGAGCCTCGTATCCCAACTGTCTGTTTATGGCCAATAGATCTGCCAGAAATGTGTTGGGTCACTATTTTTAGACTGTTGACATGTAGAGGCGAGCCGCACAGCCTAACACGTTATGTTTTTTGCAAAAAAGAAAATGTGTAGAAGCATTAAAATATAATTGCATACACACTTCCATGTACTTACACCTCTCAGCTGAAAATAAAACTAGAACTTTGTTTCCAGCTCCTATCAGATCGGCCAGAAGTGGAGCCACATTCGCATTACACTGTGTACTGCGTATGTGGCTGAAATGACCATAACCCTCATTGACTTGAGTGCGGGTTTTACAACGTATGCTGTTTTAAGTGTAACAGATGGAGGGGTTGTTCAAAACAGTTACTAAATGTCTGGTAAATCCATGGAAATAACACTATTAATCCAATGTATATGTTGTTTGAAACAAAGAAATTTGACAGAAAAATTCATTCATTGATTCATTAATTTTTCTGTAACCGCTTAATCCCCTTACGAGGGTCGCGGGTACCCGGAGCCTGTCCCGGCGTCTGTCCCGACTCACCTGAGCGGGGTGCCTGCCCACTGCAGTAGACATAAAAATATATTCATCAAAGTGAATATAAATTTGATTATAAAGTAGGTCAAATATGAGCATGACAACATATTACACACACACACACTCACACAGACATCAAACTATAACATATTTGATCAAGACAATATAAATGTAGGAGTGTATGTTTCACAAATATTACCTATAAAATAATTATAATATTATATAACTAAGAATGTTGGGCCCAATTCCTATTTTTTCCTATTTGAAACTTTTCACAGACAATAGTGTTTGTTTTCCCAGTATTAGAAATTGAGCAAGTAACCGGTAATTGTGTATTAAAATGTGCAGAAGTGTGTTCTCTGTAAGGAATGTGTGTTTCCACTTTGAACATCAATCAGCAGTTGATCAGGAGCGCCCAACAAAACTTTTTACTTGACATTAAAAACTAAATTTTGAATTGATATTGATATGCAGGGGGGCATATGTACCTCTGTCATTGTTATATGGGACAGGTGGACCATGTGGACTGCCTGAGACCATTTTTTATTGAACCTAGGAATTAGAAAAGGACTGCTTTGGTATATTCCCTCTCTCTCTCTTTCTGTACTTCTCTCTCACTCTTTCTCTCTATCTCTCTCTACAGAGGTGGACGAGTGCCTGCTTAGTCCTGACATTTGTGGCCAAGGTTTCTGCTACAACACGGCTGAGAGCTACAACTGCATCTGTAATGACGGCTACAGGCTGGACGATGAGGGCAGCACATGTATAGGTGAGGATCTACTGTCCACCCTGAACATATTCTTGTATTTTTTGGGTTTTTTTGACTTGTAAGCAAAGTCAAGTTCTTTGCTTTGCTCTGTATTGATCTGTCAGTTGCTGTAGTTTTTATAAGATCACTCATTCGCCTGATCAGCTGGGCGCTCAGTTACTAATTGGTCGAATGTGTGACCTTGATTGTTGACAGACATTGACGAGTGCGCAGACAGTCCGGATCTATGCTCCAACGGCCGCTGTCAGAACACCCCCGGAGGCTTCCAGTGTGTGTGTAACTTTGGCTTCATTCGGGACGAAGAGGGCACCAGCTGCACTGGTAAGCCCATTGTGTCTCAGGAGCAAATAAAGTGCAAATGCTGCAAATAGTACAAAGTTAAAATCTAACACAATTTTCCCTTCACTCCACATGCAGCTGGCAGCTGATGTTTGCATCTTTAGTTCTCCACTGGAGTTACAAGGCTAATGTGGCTAACATGTACTGGAAGCCTGTAGCGCCACAATTGCAAAATTCTGAATGCTGCGTCCCTTAGTGACTGTTTGTATGTTAGTGAAACTCCCAGATCAGGCCATGTGGTAGCATTTTATGGGCTTACAAGATGTTCTGTGCAGACATAAGTCTTCAAAAGCGTACATATTGTGAACACAGGTCAGTAGACACAGTCCAATGCTAACAGTATTTGATTTTTTGATGTCACACAAAACACAGAAACATAGGTAAGACTTTATATATATGGAGGCGTGATAGATACTGCTTAGTGTATCTTACAGGTTGTAACCGGGTTGCTGCCGCTCATTTAGCCAGGTGACATGAGCTTTTCGAGCTACTTGTTTTTCTTCGTGAGCCATTACCACTCTTTCTGTCTTGGCCCTGACTCCAGAGCACTAGAGATCCAGAGGAGGTCTATTTCTGGGCTGCTAAAGTCAGATCCAGCGCTGCTGGTCCTGCCCTCAAAATGTTCTAAATGTAGCCCGCCTGCCGCCAGCTGGGTTAGCGGGTTAGCGGATGAGGGTTGGGAACAGGATCATAACGACTGTCGTCCCAGTAGTTGCCAACCACAGAGTGTGGAAGTGCTTCTCCATCACAGCTTTCTCCTGGAAAGTGCATTTTTTTTTACCACACGTTGATAAATTCAGAAGATTTTGGCAGTAGCTAAGGAACTTACGCTAATGTGACAAACTTAACTGGTACATCTGTGCTTCTTTGGTTACAGATATGCTTTCCAAGCCAATGAGGCCTTGGCATTAATATTTTTGTCTAAACTAAACTGAAACGTTACTTCTAAGGAATAAAAATAGCATTCTTTCATAACTTGTTGGTCAGTTCTTGACTGTTTGGACGGGATTACTGTTATGGGGGAAAGGTGGGGTGGTCAGTGGTGAACCAGGGTTATCAGAGTGAGGCCTTCAGTTAGTTTGGTCAAAAAATGATACAAAATTATGTTGCTGTTAGCATCCCTATGTGATTCTAGTACTATGTTAGCACTAAGCTAACCGCATTGTACATAAACATCTAAATTAATCACAGACTTCTGAAGCTTGTAAAAAGCTTTATTTAAAGAACATATTTAACCTTGTGTGTTGCATTTCTAAAGGGACTCCTTTAGTAAAGGATCCACAGTCCACACAATCCATATATGAAATTAGGCATTTGCATATAAATGTCTATTCAACCTACTTAGATTTAACCATGCCCATTTACAGAAGTCGGTCTTTTATAGACACAGTGACAAAAACAGTCTGAACTGTAGAAGAAGAATACAAGGAAAAAGAGGTAGAGTAATATTGATTTGTGCCACAGAAAATCATTTTTGCTTCAAAAAAACCCCAAACCTCCTTTACCACAATGTGGAATATTTACAGACATAGTAATTTGCACAGAATTAAGACACATTTATAAAATATATATATTTTAATATTTTATTTCATAGAAGCTAAAAGCCTTTTGAGTTTTTACTGATGCAGAAGCATTTAGTTGGTTGAGATTACTGATGCACTGGATTTACACACTTGAAACAGTCATGGGTCATGTGTAAAAGTATCGATTAAGGTTTTGCTGAAGTGTGAATAAGTACATGCCCTCTACAGAGAACACGCTTGTGCATGTTTTAACACACAGTTGCTGTTTATTTGTTAAATGTATTTGTATCTTTAGTCCTTGAGCAGCTTTTTACTCATCATGTAGGTCATGCTAGGTATCATAACAGGCCTCTTATCTCAGGAATGTTTTTTATCCTTGAACTCTGAGGTCTTGAAGATGATCTTTCAGGACCAGCATGAAACAACAACCAGTATGAACACTTGATTTCTATGGAAGCTAGTAGTTTATCCTGGAGCGTCACTCTTCTTCGTGTTTCCACTCTTCGCCTTCTTTCCACCGCTCCGTTTTACATCTGTTATAGGAGAGACAGTGCAGCCCACCCAAGGCCAAAGGAAACCCTGGATAATCTCCAGAGCTGATTTAATGAATATTGCTATTCTTCTTCTTCTTCTTCTCTCTCTCTCTCTCTCTCTCTCTCTCTCTCTCTCTCTCTCTCTCTCTCTCCCTCTCTCTTTCTTTCTCTCTCTCT
>JBBPCX010070156.1:0-10830 GCA_037974365.1 Hydrocynus forskahlii | reverse complement strand
TATATATATATATATATATATATATATATACATACACACACACACACACACACACACACACACACATATATATATATATATATGTGTGTGTGTGTGTGTGTGTGTATCATGTTCCTCCGGGTGTATTGTTTGCAGTAGACACAGCTGGGTGTTGTTTAGGGGAAAGTGATTGAGTTGTATTGGTTGTTGGATTTTGGGTTTAGTATTTAAGTTCATTTGTGTTGGACCTCAGTGTCGGTCCACCGTCATTCTGGTTTGGTGTTTCGCCTGTCTCCTTTTGTTTGAGTTTGGTTCTGGCCCTCATGCCTTTTGTTTTGGTATTAAAGAAAAGTTATTTGCATGATGGAAGTCTGCAATTGCGCCTGCCTTTATGTGGGAGTCAAGGGGAACCTTGGCAGATGGACTGACCTACCATAAGGCACAGCAGACACGGCGGGAATGGTGTGCGAGCCTGAGGAGGAGGAGTGGTGGGCCAGAGTGATGAGGCAACGCTCCTGAGCGATGAGGCCGCCGTTGTGGCTCAAGGCCGGGCAGCCAGAGTCTCATTCCCAGTGGCAGGGCCCAGGTGAAACGCAGGTAGTGTAGTGCCTGAGGCAAAGGCAGGTAGCGTAGTGCCTGAGGCAAAGGCAGGTAGCGTAGTGCCTGAAGCTAAGGCAGGTAGCGTAGTGCCTGAAGCTAAGGCAGGTAGTGTAGTGCCTGAAGCTAAGGCAGGTAGCGTAGCAGGGCCGCTAAAGCGAGTAGCAGGGGTGGCTAAAGCCTGGAGCAGGAGCAGCTAAAGCCTAGAGCAGGGCCAAAAACCCCAGTAGCCGGGCTTGAAGCGTGCCCTTGGAAGGGGGGTGCTGTTATATTTAGTGCATTAATTAGGACGCTGAATTTAATCACAGACACCAAGTTTCAACTACTTACTCTTTACTTGTGCAATTGTGTTTCTTCCATTCCCCTGTTACACAGACTACCATCCCCAGGTCACACATCCAACATAAGGTTCTGCTTACAGCGGTAGCATTCTACTCTGCACATGACATCCCCCCCTTTACTTGGACATAAACTTTTATCCAATAAACATATTTTCTTTCCGAACGTTATTCCCATTCCTGAATACCAACTTAACCCAAAATATCAGGAACCTACTTTATGCCTGTCTTCATTTAAGAACATCTTACTCAGTATTCAAACATTGTTAAATAACACGTTTTCTGTATCTAACTTGTAACTCCACTGTTTAAGTAAACATTTACACTAACCAAGAACAGTTCCTGATCTTAATCAAACATGTGATGAGGTGACAATGTCTTTCAGCCTTCCTGGTGGTTCTCTTTGCCGCTGAGGTCTGAGAAGAGGTGCTGGTGAATTGCTGTGTTCAGAGGGCGTGACAGCATAGCTGGTTGTGGCTCTTGTTTTGAACCTTGGCAGATGGACCGACTTACCAAAAGGCACAGCAGACACGGCGGGAATGGTGTGCGATACTTCTTCACACTGGTTGTGTTCTGGCTATACTGAGCCCCTTCAGGTGATTCCACTGTTACTTTGTTCCCTTTCTTACTAACTACTGTATGTGGTGTTTTGTTGAAGGTTGTAGGAAGCTTTCTCTTGTCTTGTCTTATCATGACTTTATCTCCAACATCCACATCTGAGTATTCTGCTTTCCCCTGCTCATCAGCATGTAGCTTGTATCTCCTTTTTTGTTCTGCATCTTTGTCACTCACGTCTACGTCCATGTGTGCAGATGTGATTTCAGGCAACGTGCCCCTCATCTTTCTGTTGAATAAAAGTTCTCCTGGACTCTTCCCTGTTGTGCCATGCACAATTCCTCTGTACATTGTGACATACCGCCTGAGCTCTTTCTGACAGTCTAATCCATCTGACTGTGCAATTCAGATGCGTTTCATTATTGAAGCATTCTGGCGCTCCACTTCACCATTTGCTTGAGCCAATTTAAGCATTGTTCTGTGCTGCGTAATTTCATTCTCGGCACAGTAGTTTCTGAATTCATCTGACTTGAATTGTGGTTCGTTGGTAGTGGCCCTAATAAGTCTACGGCTACGTCTTGCCACAGTCTATCAGGCAGTGGCGTAGGCCTTAGAGGTTCGGGTGCATCTGGTCGTGATGTGATCCGGCACTTGTGACATGCTCTGCAGTGTTTTTTTCTGCAGCCTTGTCTATGCTTGGCCACCATACCTTGCTTCTTAGGTGTTGTTTAGTTCCTACACATGTGCAAGCATAAGTGATGTTGCACGTAAAACTTGTGGTAACACTATACGTGTGCCACGCAGCACAATGTAGCCTATGACACATAGCTCATTGATTGTGGGTGCGTAAGCCATGCATTCTTCAAACTTTCCTGTTTGTATAGCTTTTCTCACCTCTGTCAGCTCTGGGTCAGTCTTTGAGGCTTCCTCCACCTCTCTAGTTGTCAGGGCTTTGGGGGTGGCATTCACAGCAGTGAACCTCCCATATTCCTCTGATGCATGTGCATGTTATTCTCTCATGGCTGTCTCGCCCAACAGGCGTGACAACGGGTCAGCAATGTTTGCCTTTCCGGGCACATGGATGACTTTGAAGTCATGTGGCTGTAAACGTAAAATCAAGCTGTCTGCCATACACATAAGGATAAAGTCTTCCGCAGGCCCACACTAGAGCTAAAGCTTCTCTTTCCGTTTGAGAATACCTTCTCTCACAGTCACTCAGGAACTGTCTCGCCCCTCTGGCTTTGCACAAGCACAGCACCGAGTCCCACTGGGCTCGCGTCAGCAATTACACTCGTTGGTGCATCCTTATCAAAATATGCCAACGTTCCCGCCCTCACTAGTCCATCTTTGAGTACATTAAATGCTCTGGACCGAAGACAAACTTAGTGTCCTTTCTGATTAGGCGTTTTAAAGGCTCCGCCACAATTGCAAATCTTGCACTGAAATGGCTGCTGTAGCAAGCTAGTCCTAGAAAGCCTCTCACCTCTGAGGCGTTTTCTGGCTCTCTGGCTCCCACTGTTGCTCTTATTCTTTCTTTCATAGGCCCAATTCCTTTCTTTGTCAGCAGTATACCCATGAAAACCAAGTGATCCGTGTTAAGTTCACTCTTTCAGGGTTTAGTGTGAGTCCACACTCCTGTAGACGTTTCAGGACAGCATGTAGATGTTGGTTGTGTGTTTTCTGGTCTACAGCATGAACAATGATGGCATCTGAGATGTTTTCCACTCCTTCTATTCCAGCTAGTGTGGAGGCAGTTTCATGTTGGTATTGCTCACTAGCTGAAGATACTACGAAAATCGTTTATATCTGTAAACTCCGTTGTGGATAGCAAATGTTGTGATCTGGTGTGAGGCTGGTGTCAGCTTCAGTTGGTGATATCCCCACTTGAGATCCAGTTTGCTGAACACTGTGGACCCATTCATGCCTTGCAGGATTTCATCAACAGTAGGAATGGCGTATCGCTCTCTGTCAAGGCACAACCTGATTTCAGAATTGGCTTTCAGCACAATTACCACGGGGTTGACGCATGGAGTAGGACCATTCACTGCTTCAATAATGTCCATGTCTAACAGTTCTTTTATCTTTTTCTCGACAGGTTCTCTCTCATGTTGAACGGTATCTGCCTTAAGGGCTGTTCTACTGGCTGAACATCTGTATTGATGTGGAGACTGACTTGCCTAGTTCTAAGCTTTCCCACACCCCAGAGGACGTCAGGGTATTGTGCCAGTACTGACTGCTTTAAATCTGCTACTGCTGCAATGTCTATGCCAATTTTTTTAGTACTCCCAGCTGCTGTATCCTTTCCTAACAGTGGCTTACCATGTCCTTTAATGGCAATGAATTCGGCATATTTACTGGAATTTCCTATCTTGGTCTCACACTTGAAAGCGCCTATTACTGGCAGTGGCTGGTCAGAGGCATAGGTGTATAATTTCTTCTCTACACTCAAGACATAAGAATGGCATTTTATGTGACTCTGTTTCAGTTGTGTCCGAGTTTTTTTTCACCAGTTATGTTACAGGTTGCACCGGAGGCTATCAGCGTCTTTATGTTTACTCCTCCCAGGCACCCATTCAGCCTATTTTGCATCAAGTCATCCTTCACCACAAATGCATAGTCTGTTTGTTCTTCCACATTATTGACAGCCTGTTTGTTAAGTTCTTTAGTCCTGCATACCTTGGAAAAGTGGTCCTTGCCATTATATTTGTGGCATATCTGACCTCTGGCTGGACATTTCGGATCTTTCCCAAAGTGGTCTGTGTTTCCACATCTATAGCAACTTTGTCCAGACTTTCCTTTTTGTGGGTTTTCAGCCTCTTGAATTTTGCTTTATTTTGCTTTTGACCTACCCGATTCACATTTTCAGTTTTGGCGTGTTCGGCTTCTTCCTCCTTTGTCACGGACATCTGCTCCTCAATCCTCTCGCAGAGTGATGCAACGTCCAGTGCTTGAACTAGAGTGAGATCATGACCTTCCTCCAAAAGTTTGCAACGCATGTAAGTAGACGAACACCGTTTGATTGTCCATGTCAGCACCAAAGGCACAGTCCTTAGCCGCCTGTCTGAGTCAGGTGGCAAACTGTTGCACTGTTTCCCCTTGTTTTTGCAGAAGTGCATGAAACGATTGCCGCGCAAAAGCTGTATTAACTTCGCGGTACAAAGTACTTGTTTAGAGCTAGCACCGCAGCTTCATAGTCACTTCACTTGTATCAGGCAAGGTGGAAAATATGTCTCGCACGTCTTACCCTGCGTGGTGTAGCAGTTGCGCCCTCCTGTGTCGTAACATTGCAGCAGGTGTATCTCGACAGTAAGTCCTTTCCCATCGGCAAACAGCTCGAATGAAGTTAGCCATCTAGCCCACCTCCGACCTAGCGTAGCTGGGTCTTTGAAGCACTCGAACATTGGAACGCTCACTTTATCCATGTTATTATTTCTGCTTTGCACTTGCCCAGCTCTCATCGCCAGTGTTATATTTTGTGCTGCCCTTAGTGCATTAATTAGGACGCTGAATTTAATCACAGACACCAAGTTTCAACGACTTACTCTTTACTTGTGAAATTGTGCTTCTGCCATTGCCCTGTTACACAGACTACCGTCCCCGGGTCACACAATTGCCCTCAGCCTGGAGCTCCATGCAGTATCTTGCCTCATGGGGTGAGGACGATCATGAGAAAGGTAAGGGATCAGCACAGAACTACACGGGAGCTCCAGCCTGTTAATGAAGAAACTGATTCTGTGGACAGGTGTGCTTTATACACATGAGGAGTTAAGATCAGGAGTGTCTGTAATTGATAGACTGATTGTAATCTGTGTGCAACATGGACACAGCCAGTCTGTGGCAGCCAGAAGTCTGGCTGGGTTGTAGGGGATCAAATACTTGTTTCACTCATGCGAATGCAAATCAGTTTATAACTTGTATGTAACATGGATTTTTTCTTGATTTTTGGTTGATATTCTGTCTCTCTCCATAAAAATGAAACTACCTCATAAATTAGAGACAAAAAAAATAATCATTTTTTGTAAGTCAGCTAACGTACAAATTCAGCAGGGGATCAAATAATTATCCCTTCCACTGTATGTATTGTAAAAAGTAATGCTGGGCAATGATAAGTTATTTTTTTTAATCGCGATTAATCACATGATTGTTATATGCAAAACTCAGTGATTAATTCAAAAGGATTGTATTGCGCACTTTTATTTTTAAAGTACTGCTATATGAACCAAAGTGCAATAACATTTGGTTTGCAAACACTTGAACCTAATAAGGAGCTTTTTAACTGCAGGGTTCCCTTTAAACACAGTTATGCAGCTGCAGTTCTAATAATTCTGTAAATCTCAACTTAAACATGAATGTAATCAAATCAAATATAAAACCAAAGCTATTTGCCACTGCAGGGCATTCACGTTTTATCTAGTCTGTTATAGAAAAACAAGTTCCCCTCAGAGGCCAGAGCATTGGGGGAGGAACCACTGTAGCGGGGGGGGGGGGCGTGTGTCGTCCACTTTTTCCCTCCTGGACAACAGCCGAGATGTGGAGCACTGCACACTCTAGCAAGTGTCCCTGTTAGAGTGAGGTGAAGTGGTCGGGCACAAAAAAAGCAATGAACTTTCAAAATAATAGTAATGAAAAATACTTGCCCAGCCCTAGTGAGAAGTAAAAACATTTCAGTCTGTTCAGTGCAAATGTTGTAATTGCTTATTTTACAAATTGTGTTGAATGGGGGTGCCTGAACATTTGCACACAGCTGTAAGGAGCTATGCTTTTGCACATCAGTAGCTCAGTCTATCAGTACAAGCAAGACAAAGGCCTCGCCTTGGCACCCCCCTTCTCCCTCGCTGCCGATTCTGCCTCTAGCTTCATGTCGGCCCTCGACTGTGTTGTGACATTTCTGCAGTTCTGCGCTTGAACACAACCAAAACACGGTTTGTCCATTCATATGCAGGCGCTTCAGTTGAACTGGAGCACACACGCTGTAGCAAGGTTTGGAGTGGATGCCAACCACCCGCAGAGTGCCATGTCGCATGTAATTACCATTATTTATAAAACTCACTCAACGCACATTCGATTTAGCCTGCTCTCCTCGGCCAGGGGGCGCGCAGGGTAAATATTTGCACGCGATCCTGAACTGTCGAGACTTGCCGTGCCAGTGAGTGCTTCCATTACATCAAATATGCAAGGGCCCAGGGAGACTCCCAGGAGAGAAAGTGGTGGGACTTTTACTTCGATTTGATTGTCAGCAATGATTTTTTCATGAGCTCAGACAGTTAGCTCGAATTAGAGTCAGTCCCAGGTTCTTGGAGATGGTCACGAAACCCTCCCAGCAAAAAGGGGAAAGCTCTTCTACTAGCCTTGCTTTCCTTTTTTTGCTCCATCCTCGGCCATGGTAAAGAGGAAACAGGGGTTGAAAATGTCTGGGAGCTCTTTAAGAAGGCTACTACTGTAGTGATAACTTACTTAAAATGTATTAAGGAAGAACAATTAAGTTGCTTAGGTAAAAAACACTAAAGACATTTCTTTGAGTTTCTTTTAATTGATATAATCATCTTATAGGAAGAAAGGTGGTTGCCCATGTTCTAAAACAACAAGACAAAAAGAGAACAGTAACAGAATGTTTGAAAATTTTGCAAATCTGTTGAAATCCTCTGGATTTCCAAAACCCAATAAAACACGTAACACAATGATGTATGCTGTTTTTCATTCTTTTATTTAACAAATAATTCCGTCCTTAAATGTCTTTGTTGGCAAAAACATGCAAATACAAAAGATGATCACTTTGGTGTAGGGAACACTTTCATGATGAAGTGTGAGTATGGGTGAATCTACTCTATTTACAAAACGTCCTAAAAACTATCAAAGCGCCCATTCCGAAGCAGATGACAACATTCCTGTTACTATTCCCAGGAAGGGTCACCCAACTACAATCACCCAACAGAGGAGGAAGAATCACTCATTCTTGGAGATTACAAAGATCACCAAGGAAATATCTGCAGACATCTTGTTTGTTGGTGTGATTATTTGTCCATTTATTCGTCCATCCACCCATCCATCCATTCATTCATTAATTCATCCATTCATCCATCCATGCATCCATTTTCTGAACTGTTTATAACTGACCAGAGTTGCAGGGAGCTGGAGTGCGGAGGAAGCCCCTCCTCAGTACATGATGTGTGAAACTTTGTGTGGTCATTGCAAAATGCACTCACAACGTGCATGAATTTAACTCTCATTTTACGACTGTGGCTTATCATGCAATCTGTGTGACACTGATGTACAGCATGAGCCAGGCACAGTTAGTAACAGTTGTCAACAAGCTGAAAACAGACAAAATAGAAAATAAAAGTTTAATGTCGAAGAGATATCATTTATTAAGATGGACTGTGTGTGCAAATTGCAGCCCCTTCATAGTGTGTTTTTGTCCAGTCTAAGCTCATAAATGCTCCCCTCCTTTGTCAGTGTACTCATGCATTTTCTTACTGTGACAACCAATGTGAATATTCAAGCAAACGCAATTACAGTCCAACCACAGAAACAGGATTTGGTCAACTGATGTATGAACATCAAAGTATATCAAATCTGATTTAAGAAACAAATCTGACTTGCCCTGCAGTGTAAACAAAGCTTAAGACAAAATCCAGCCTTATGCTTGTTTTTTGTTTGAAAAACATGGAGTACTTAATATAAAAATATGTTCAGTTTTATATTCCTAGAAGTCTCTGATACTGATGGTGATAAAAAGAGAGGTGTAATTTTACTTCAACAATTTGATGGTGACAAAAAGAGGTGAAATTTTATGTCCATAATTTTTCATTTGTGTGTTTTTTCAACTTTCACCTGCTGTTAAAAACCATGGCAAAGAAACTATTCAATGAGATGTTTAGCTAAAACCATAAATAGAAGCATCTTTTGACACAGATTTCTTGTAATGCTTACTATTAGTCTGTTTATGATGTATTTTTGTCAAATTTAAGGTCATAAATGTTCATATTTGCCCCTCCTATATAAATGTCCTCATGCATTTTCCTACTGTGACAACCGATGGGACCACAGAAATAGGATTTGGGCAACTGAAAGATGACCACTACAGACTAAAAAAACGTGATTTAAGAAACAAATCTAACTTGCCCTGCAGTGGAAATATTGATCTCTGATATTGATGGTGATAAAAAAAAAAGTGTAATCTTTATTCTTCATTTGTGTGGTTTCTTAACAATTTCCTGCTTTAACCAAGTATGACAGAGATGCAATTAAATGAGATGTCTAGCTACAACCGCATAAATACAGGCGCTTTTTTTGACACTAATTAAATTGCTTCTTCGTTAAACATTGCTAAGCAATACTTGCAATTCAACTGTCTCTTCAGATGCAACAGAAATAGTTCAACAATAAGCATGTCAGCCCCATCTTTTCTGATTCCTGTTTTTCTTACAACCTGTTTGTGGCACTGTTGTTCTTGGGTCCACAGCAGTTCCTGTCCAGTGTGAAGATTTGTGAAAGGCATCTGTTCCAACAGCCTAAATGTGTCGACAGTACAGCAACGAGAGTGTTTGCTCTTTCTACTGGATTGAAAAAGTGATAAATAAGCAAGACCAAACTCCTGGTTTGACATGAGTGCTAGCCGAGTAGTACAACACGGCTTGGCCAGGCTTGGCTGTCACCATAGCACACTCTCTGAATGCAGCTTGCACTTGTGTTATGCTATGAATTGCATCGTAACACATTTCGAGAATGTTACAATGCATGAGACCATTGCTGCCTTAATTAAATACCTTAATTTGGAGTTCATTGTTGTTCATTACCCCTATAGAGTTTGAAATCTCCCTTAAAATGTCTCAATACCCTTTGTGGTCCACTGTGCAGGGCAAATGGAATGAACCTTATCTTTACGTAGCTCGAGAATTTTTGTGCTGTCCCTTGTGTGAGGGATATTTCTAGGTACACACCCATTTAACTTGAACAGTGCGATGCTTGACAGAGTGTCTTTTCCTCTGCATACTGGCTAACTTTCCTGTCTAACAGGGCTAACACAGCATGTGAACTGAAATCCACTGAACAAGCAGCATTTTTCCTTCAGCTTGTAGTTTGTGGCCCCCCTTAAGCTGAAAATCTGTCAAAAAAACAGTCACCCATCAGCTGTATGAGCCTGATGACACAGCACTCAAGAAGCAGTGTAGCGTGTTGTGATAGGTGACTATACAGTATATAGTACCATATTTTCGTAATACATTGTGCTGTGAGTGGATCATATGACTAAACATTGTAATCAATACTAATATGAAAGTGTTATCACAAATATTATAAGAATAAACCACCAAACCTTTTCTAAAACATTAGGAACAAAATCACTTGTGGATGCCGCAGAGAAAAGCGATTCCTAAACATTTCCATGCAGGAAATTAAGTAAAATTAAGGGGAAAAAGTGCACAGATAAAGGCTGATTAAGGAGTAAAAACTACTGAATTTTCTACTACATTCTACCAAAATTTGCCCCTTAAATCATTGAACCTCCCGAACTAACGCCTTCATTTTAAGATTAAGGGGTTTCACGCTCATGCTTTAAATCTAATTTTATGGTAAAAGTAAGGAGTCTGTTTAACAAATTAACGGCCACTTAATTCAAACTAAGGGGCTTGGTGTATTTTCAGGGGTCAATTAAGGTAGGATTTAAGTACATTGTGTTTTTCGTAGTGAAAATTGTTGTTAAGAATGTTAATTACTTAGCCTGCAAAAAATGCAGTGCTATTTTTAACTTGTATGTTTGTAATGAAGGGTGCTATAGAAGGTTCCTTTATGAGTGTGAAGGACATCTTCTAAAGAACCTTTACATTATGTGAATTCTCTACACCAGCGGAAGTTTTACATTCGGTGGAGGTTCTTTAAACTGTTTTGGATGAGTGGGGGTTATGGAGCAGTGACTATGGCTCCTGTGTTGCCAAGCGGGCCGATAATGACACAGCAGGTATTGAGCTCACCACACCAGCAAGCCAGTGTTGAGTGCCACAGCACTGCCCAGCATTCCAGAATGAGCTTGATGCCCCCGAGCTAATCCTCCATGGCCCAGTGCAGGACTGCTATTCCGCCAGCCTCCCAGTCTACTGCTCAGATGGCTTCCAAGCCACCTCTCAGCCAGCTTCCCAGCGCCTCACTCAGCTGGCTTTCCAGGATCCCACTCGGAAGAAATTTTACACATACTGCTCTGGAAAAAATAAGAGACCACTGCAATTTATTTTTAAATCTTTAAGTCGGCATCAGTATGACAACCATCCCATGCCCGGGTCTGCTAATTACCTACACAAGCACCTCATTCTGCTTTATGAGGGACTGATTACTGATCACCTGAATCACATCTTATTTAATGAGGAAA
>JBBPCX010070155.1:0-10830 GCA_037974365.1 Hydrocynus forskahlii | reverse complement strand
ACTAAAAGTGAATGTAGGTATTAATACTGTATTGCCTTTTTAATGTTTATGTTTGATATGTATGCATGGTGCTGGCCAGGCCCGTCGGTCAAATTTTAAAAGTCAATGTGGCCCCTGAGCCAAAAAGTTTGCCCACCCCTGGGTTAAGGAGTTGCTGCTGTGATCAGAAGGCCATGGGTTCGAATCCTAGGACCTCTGATGGCACCACTGAGGTATCCTTGAGCAAGGTACCGTCCCCAAACACTGCTCCCTGGGTGCCCCTCATTGGTGGCAGCCCCATGCTTTATTTTGTGAATGGGTTAAATGCAGAGAAAGAATTTCACAGAGTGTGCTGTGGTGTGTTCACTTGTGCCTATAAGGGGTCAGTTTACTTTTATACTGAATGGGCCCACCCCAGAGGTTTCTAGATGCACTTGATCTCAATGCAAACTCTCAACACTGGTTTACATATTGCAGAATGGCAGGGGTTCACAGTACCAGCTGTTGTGACCACACATTTTTGTGTTTTTCCTGCTCTGTACACCTGTCCTGGCACACAAGGGGCTTGTTAATTAGTTCATGAGCTGAGTTAGGTGTGCACGATGGGACAAAGAGGGAGAATGGTGGGTCTAGGAATGGGGAGTCTACAGGGCGACATTGTTGGCTTCCTGCAGACAGAATACGGACAGTTCATCAGGACTGGACCTGCTGACATTCTCCTCAGAGATGCGACCAAAATGGACTTTTAACCCTAACCACTGAACTGTTCCTACATATGCTGTACTGATGAAATAGAGTAGTGATGATGGTAATATGTGTAAAAGCCCTGAAGCAATTAAACGTTAGACCTGAACCTTGGAAACTGGGTTCTGCACAACAACAGGATCCCTACGAATGTAAATTACAAAGTTCACCAACTCCACGCTGGAACATACAGCCCGTGGCAAATGAATTAACTGAAATGACTTCTGTTTCACAGACAGAGAAAAATGCTTTCTAAGTGCTAGATCCACTTGATAAGGCAGTGTTATTTTTTTTCTAATTGAATATTCAAGAGCAGAGATTGTATATGAGAAGAGATAACCTAACATGCCAAATTTATTACAGGCCTTATTTGATCTACTGGGAAAATGCATAATGTCTAATGTTTCTATCTTAAGAGCCAGTTTTGGTGTGCAGTCCAGTGCAGTGTTCAGCTTGAACGCAGTAGTCAGTTAATGAGGTTGAATTGTCCATGTACTATTTTTGTAACTGCACTTTAAATCTCATGTTAACAGTGTCAACTGAAGCAGAACTTGTTTGTAAATCCACCAGCGTGTGGTGCCTCAGTCCTGTAAGTAATGGATATTCTTGGCATAATTTATTGGATGATACTAGGCACTGGTCAAGAGAGAGAGAACTGGAGAGGCTGATGAAGGAAGCACTTTAAACTAGGCTCTTGCTCATTAAACACAGTTTGATGGGTGGCCGGAGATGAAGACTACTTCCTTTACATTCTGTACATTGTCTGTAAAACACACACACAGAGACTCTCTCTCTCCCTCTCTCTCTCTCTCTCTCTCTCTCTCTCTCTCTCTCTCTCAATGTATCTCATTAACTCTCTCACACTCTCACCTCTCCGTTCCTATATTGCTTTCTTCATGTCTTATTCTCCTTCCCTTTCATTTCTCATTTTTTCTCTAATATCTGTCTCATTCCCTCTGTCTCTCTCTCTTAAGTTACCTCTCTTTCTCTCCTACATTCTCTATCTTAATCCATTTTTCCTTCCTTTCTTTCTCTTTTTTGCTCTCTTTTGCTTTTTCTCAGTCCCCAATTCTGCTTTTCCTTGTTCTCTCTCTTGTTTTCTCTGTCTCTCTATTCACATCTTTCTTGCTCTCTCGACCTCTTCCAGACCCTCCATCATTCTCTTTCATTTCTCTTTTAAACCATTTCTTTCTCCCTCCCATCCTTTCTCTCCCTCCCTCCCTTTCTTTCTTTTTGCCCTTCTGCTCTCTCTCTCTCTCTCTCTCTCTCTCTCTCTCTCTCTCTCTCTCTCCATCTATTTTGCTCTCTTTCTTTCTCAGGTAGCCCTTATTTTTGTAAACAATGGTTTGGCCTCAGCAGTGTGTTTCACATCTCTAAATGAGCTGTCCTGTGCTTCACTGCTGAGCGGATCTGCTGAAACTCTGTGGATTCTCTACTGTACTCACCAGCTTCTCTTACTTTAGGTCACCCTTGAAGAGTGCTAAGATTCATTTTTAATGACGTCAAAGTGGCAAGTGTGGGGCTTTAGCATGCAGCTCGATTTCTCAGGTTTCAGGAGTGTGTGTGTCTGTGTGTGGAGAGAAAAACACAATTGTCAGTAAACTTGAACCTCTCTCGTTTCCCGTAATAGATTTTTGTTCACACAAATCCTCACACAGTAACATCAAAGCTTTGAATAAACTAAAACATTTCAGTAATTTTATAAAGGTGTTAATTAAAGGAATGCACTTGCAGGAGTTCCAGTGATATAGTTTATTGTGAAAATGGTGGGAAACAGTGAACAAAGGAATATGCAGAACAACAATAGTTCATGAGTGAAGTTCATGGAACAACACAAATGGTTGCCTGATGACTAAGGAAGGTGAGGTGGGTTCTGTGGTTGTCTGTGTGGTCTTTTGTGGGGTGGAGTGGAGCCAAACATATCAAGATTGGACTGGCTCATGCGCACGGAGGCAGATGGAGAGAGATGCACAGACTCAACCACGCACTTGGCATGAGGGTGAACAGACAATGAACTCCGAGGCTGAGCTGGGCTTAAATAAAGCGGAGTGATAAGGTGCTGAAGAGGTTATGAGGGTGTGGGGTGTGGGGAGTGGTTCAGCTATTCCCTACCCCAATGCACCCGATCCAGCTAATCAAGCTCTTGTGAGTTTGTTCAGGTTTGTTGGGGGCAGAGAATACCCGTGAAGAACAAGGTTTCCTTTTAACTAAAGTCTCTTCTCCACATTTCCAGTTCTCTCCCAATAAAGTCAGGTAGAATTCCTCCTGCTTGCTATGTCTCCTCCTGTCATATGATGCAACCAAGCTAGGAGGATGAAAGCTAATTCCTCATGAGTCGCATCAAACCAACTGGACTAAGCATTTCGTCAGTTGAGGTGAGTGGCCATTGGGGGCCTCCTTTATTTGCCTGGTTTGCCTGTCCTGACAGTGTCCTAGCTCTTGGGTTCCTTGTCATGGATCTTGCAATTTCCCAGTGATAAGGGCAACACTAAGACAGTGGGGAGAATATTGTAATTCTCTTTAACTGAGTGATTTTTATTTGCAATGTTTTTCCCATAGTACTAGGTTTGAGCTCTCTCTACACAGGCGTGTGACAATGACTGTAACTCGCTTTGAATAAGGGCGTCTGCCAAATGCCGCTTTACTATCATTACAGAATCAGATGATTGTGATTATTTAAGCTGATATTCATTTTCCACAAAAACCCCACAAAAACGAACAGATGCTGTGCCTTTTAAGGAGCAGTGGTGAGTAAAGTTTTTAATAGATATCTAATCAGACAGCTTGGTTACTTTAGGCTGCAATATTCAAGCTATATAATTGTTCATTATAATTAGAGTTGCACCGATACTGATACCAGTATCGGGTTCGTATGTGAATTGCTGATAGCATGCACCGATACCACTAAACAATATCCTATTTCACTACATCAACTGATCACACTGGGCGGACGTGATTTGTTGTCCTGCCTGACTTCAATATCTAGGGGGAGACAACGAGCCGGAAACGTCAGATATTCTATCCACGAGCTATGAGATTTTTTAAATAGGAGGGGTAATCAATATCAGCGATTTGGAAATATTTTAAGATAATAGACGACAACAGGAGTAAGGCAGACTGTAAGATCTGCTACGGTGTCAAGGGGCAGAAAGGAAAATACATCATTTAACACTAGCAATTTGATTAAATATCTGAAGTGCTAAGTACACAGAGTTGCTAATGCTAGTGCAAGACCGCAGCAACCTTAACGCATGTCTGTGTCCATGAAAACAAGAGACTGTTTTGATACTTTCTTTAAGGGTGTTTTCACATATAGTCCTCTTTAAAGGAACCGAACTCAGTCCTCTAGAAGTGTTCAAAAAAGTGGACGTACAGAGAGAACTCAGTTCTTTTTATGTTCACAGTGTGAGTTCATTTGAAGGGGACTTTGTTCTTTTTATGTTCACAGTGTGAGTTCATTTGAAGGGGACTCGGTTCTGTTTCTGCTCTGGGGCTGTACCACATCATTTAGCTATGGCAAGCCTAGAGGGTGAAAACAGTCTAAGCGAATCCGGAGCGCTTTGTGTTCATGATGTGCGAGTTTAACTGAACTGTGCCGCGGACTTAAAGCTTTGTTCAAACCAGAATGAACGGTTTATTTTTGCCTTGGAATAGCCTTCTGTTAATACTTTTTGTATTTAGCCTTATTGTAGGCTTGTCATGATCTGTAGAAGAGAAAATAAAACCTGTCTACAAATTACTTGCACTTGCATGGACACCATTCTAAGAATAATCGCTATCGGTATCGACAAGTACACAAATAAAAATACTCATGCTCGTATCGGTTTGTAAAAAAGTGGTATCGTTGCATCCCTAATTATAATAATTTACTTGGCGATACATTCACATTGGTTTCGAAATGTCTTCCTTTCCCATCCTAATAAGCCTATCCTTTCACCCTCATTTAAGCTCTATTACTCCATACCCTATATTCTCACAGGGTGAGCATATCTGACTTTATTAACATAATATAGTACATTAAAGCAAGCAAGATGTCATTTGCCATTTGTCATCTGATTTGGGAAATGTACCACTAGTGATTTTGCAGTATGTGAATGGTCTAAATTCACACATATAGGAAATTCTCATTTTATCATTTGCTAGCTTGTGTGCAGACAAATATTTTAAGTAGCGCACTGCAGCCTGTTGTGAAACTCGTTTAATATCAGTTTGATTGGAAATGACACATATTCTTTGATGCAGGTCTTGTCTGTGCTCCCTGAGGTCAGCTGAGTCAGTACATATTGTACAGGTGGAATAATGTTTCACAAATACCATCCTTAATGCATAAAAGATGCAGCAGGAATGTGAAATATGTGTGTGAGTGTTTAGAATTTCATATTTTCCGTGAGAACGTATGTGGGATCTGATTGATTCCCATATGCCAATAGCATCGAGCCCCTAGACACTTTCACAGTAGCAGTATTTTTTCAGAAATGTGTTTTGGTGGCCAGCAAAGCATCGCTCTGCATTTTGTGAGGTGGAATTCATTTTAAGCTATCTTTGTGTAATAAATCACCTTGCCAAGAACTATGGGAAAAAAATACTAAGAAGCTATATTGAATACTGCTGTTACTGAGTACACTGTTGAACAGGTTTTATCAGTTCAGTCTAGAAAACAACTTCATGTGGGTTGTATGACTACTAACAAAACAGTTGTTAGAAAAAAAAGTATAGTATTTTAGGAGCTTTCTACCAAAGACTTGTGAGAGATACTGTGCTTTGAGATGTGAGGAAAGATTTTGTTTCAGTATATCTTTGGGCTCAGAAAATCTCTGATATTTAGACTGCACTAAACTGCTTAAATCACCACACATGTTTGAAAATGTGTGGTGATTTAAGCACTCTGTGATTGTTTTATTTGCAGTTAGTCAAATAGTGCTTTAGCATTAAGTAGACAGATTGGCTGAGAGCCCCCACTGTGCATTTGTTTTGGTCTTACATCCAAGGTATTTTTTCTAGGATGTTGCATAAGGATCCCTGGCCTCAGAGCAGCCAGAAAGACAATTTCCCTGCATTAAGACATTTCTGTTTTGAGTATCTACAAAAATGTCCATATTCTTCTTAAGGTCATGAGACCGGCTATGAATATAAAGAAAGCTCTAAGCCCACTGTAAACTAAAAGGTCCTTTGTTGTCAAAGTTTACCAAATAAATATGAACTATTACAGCAAATAAATAAGAGTAATATTATCTTATGAACCTATTATCACTTATTATGTTTATTACTTAAAGGACAACCTTTGGCATTTCTGTGTATAAACTAATCTAAAAAATAATTAAGCAAATCAACAGTAACGGTGTACTAAATTTGCAGAAGTGTGCTCTCTGTAGAGGGTGTGTACTTAGACACTAAGAAAATCAACAAAACATTATGCATTGTACTATTATTTCATTATTAAAACTAGTTCTAGTGGTTGATAAAGTTCCTCAAAATCTAAAATTGAGTCGAGACCTCGACGAAACATTACATGTTGAACACAATTCCATCTGTAGCATACAGACAAGTCAAATTTGTGTTTTTTTTGTTGTACATACAACTTTTAAAACTATACAGGGAATCTGTTGGCTAAACACTTAGACCTTGTTACACAGTGTGTGCACAGCATGCATCTTCACTCATGCAGCTACTCTGTCTTATCTTGTAATGTCCCCCAGAGTTTGTGTGAGACTTCCCTGTGGTTTGATAATTTCTCTAATTTTATAGAAGCACTTAAAAAACCACAGTGCTTTAAACATAAACACTGAATCAACAGAGCTAGATGTTTCAAACTCCTCTGATCCAGAGCTGTATCAGGGTCAGTTTCACCCAGTACAGTTTTGCGGAGTGTTGGTTTTTAGTCTTATTTTTGCCTTTTTCCGATTTGAATATTTGTAACATACAAAAAGCACAAGTCAAGTATGTTCACAGCGAAATGAAATAAAGTTCCTCCAGGACCATGGTGTAACACAAAGACAGGAACAACACAAGTGAGGTCAGGACTATACGGAGTGCAAAAATAAAGAAAGCACAAGGCTTTTAAACGCAAGAAGAGACAATACAATGTTACTGAGCAGGACAACATACAGGACAAAGAGCAACTTGACATTGTTTGTGTTGTACATGGCTGCACAGAGGCACACTGGAATGACATTGCTGGTTTGACAGATATCAAACATGTCTGTAAGAACACCTGCCAGCTTGTCTGCACATCCTCTAATGGCCTTCCGTGGGTTAACTCTGAGCAGAGCTCCCCTCACATCAGCTGTGGTCGGGCAGAGCACCTGGTCATTTGGGGAAGGGGTGAACTTCCTCATTTCCATGTCGTTCCTTGAGTAGAAGTGAATTAGCGCATCTAAAAATGGAGATTGTGCCGTCACAGGCTCCCTGTTAATGGGTGGATGCTCTGACACATGCACAGTGCCTGTGAAATTTTGAGCATGTGCGTGCATGTTGGCATGTTGGCCCTTGCTGTTCTCAGGGCTGCCTTATCACTTGACTTGATTGGAAGTGTCTTGGGTTCTCAGCAGCGTGCACACTTCTGTTGTAATGAGACAGTAATGTCACTGATGCATTCACAGATGCCGTGTACTCCTCCAGGTTGGTAGAGCTGCCATAGGTTGCAGTTCCCCTAAACATGTCACAGTCAGTGTGCTCAAAACACTGAGCTAATTTTTTCACTGGTTTTGTGATGTAATGGAAAGCAACATTTTAGCACATATCTGTCTTTAACACTACAGATGCAATTATACAATTATAGTCTAAAATCTAACTTTAAGGCACAATAAATAGCAGCCACTCAGGACAGAGCTCATTTATGTAAAGCAGTCTTAAAAGCACAGTGACAAAAACAGCCTATTTCATTCCAAGGGACAAATAATTTACATAAAAATGAATTACGGCTGCTTTTAGTTGATTAACCTATACAAGTGAGATACAAGAAGGAAAAAAATCAGAGGGTATGAGCACTTTATAGGCACTTTATATTTAACTTCATTTGTATTTGACAGGGATCTCAAAAATTAAGTCATAATAAACGCAATAAATCAAGTGCAACTTCAGCACTGAACATGCCCAGTTAATAGATATCATTTAGATATCAGATACTGTAAATGCTGTAAAATTTAGCGTTATTGCTACGTTTGACTGTTTTAGATACTACTACTTTTTGTGTTTTATTATTAATGTTGCATTTGTTGACTTTGAACATAAAGCAATACACATTTTATACATTTTTACTGAAACTTCAAAAGAAAGCTCAATATAATCCATATTTCTGCATGAAAATGTTTATAGGATATTAAAAACAGTAGCTAAAATGCTGTGCTAACTCCAGGTAAATGTGACAACCATACTCATCTGAAGTGTGACAGCTAGCCTCATAAAGGCAGCTATGCTAAACCAAACCACAGGGCATGTTAACGACTGTCATACACAAATAAAACATTGCGAACAGACTTTGCTTCGTACTCTTCTCAGTGACTGTGCTGGTTTCGTTGTTCCCTTGTATCTCTCTCATACCACCTCTAATGACCAAACAAAGCAAAACTTTCAACAAAACTTTCTAGTGTGAAACAGAAAAAAACTTAAAAGTAGTTAAGGAAGTATATTATCCACAGTTTAAAAGATTAAACAAGATTTTCAGCATTTCTATACCAACATGGCACTGTGATAACCAATCCCAAGTCCCTACCTAACAGCTGTTTTGTAGTATCAAATTCTACTGAAGGCAGTGCAAGTGTGTACATTTGTCTTGGGAATGCTATAAATGTGGCTTGATGTTCAAATGATCCACTGTATCCGGCGGTTGCCTACGCCAACTCTTGATGCCAAATTTTCATTGGCACACATTCCAGATGCTGCATTCAGGAGTGTTTGATCAGGTTTCAGTGGTGTGTGTTGCACCTTGGTGTGTTGTGTTAAGAGCATTTGAGGATGCAGCAGCACGCTGAGCCGTGGGATTTGTCTCAGGAGGAAGCGTGGTACATCACACTGCAATTACATCCCTTTTTCCACTGCAAAATACGCACCCGCAAATCATCTCAGGGAATGGCAGAGGATTTTGTCTAATCCATCCAGCGTAGCCATAGGAAAGGCTTAAAAACAGAAGAAAAAAAATCAATAACCTTCAGAAGGGTTTGCTTTGACATAAAACTCCGGCAATAAAGTCACTGCAATCAGACTGAGACAAACTGATATTGATGGAAATGTGAAACATTCTGGGCGTGTCATCGATTTTCTTGTGGTTTTGAGATGGTCGAGGCAATGTTTGATATAAAGCGAGTGTGTGTGTGTGGGTGAGAGAGAGAGAGTGAGTGATGGTGGTGTGTCATCGAGTGTGTGTTTTAATTTGATTTGATGCACTAGGCAGTTGACAGTGTGTGTGTGTGTGTGTGTGTGTATGTGTGTGTGTGTGTGTGTGTGTGTGTTTGTGTCCATTTCATAACTTCAAACGAGTTATAAAAATGTTATGGTGAAGCACCAGCAGTGACTCCTCTCTATCCCTCTCTCTTTCTCTGTCTCTGTCTCTCTCTGTCTTGCTCTTTTTCTTTCTCCCCCTCTGTTTCCCTTAATCTTTCTCTATCTTCATTGTTATTCTTATTCCTTTCTTTCATTCTTTCCTTTATCAATCCTTTGTCTTTATCCTCTTTCAGTCTTTATTCCTTCATTCTCTCTCTTGCTCGCTCTCTCTCACTCCCATGTCTTTATGTGTGCCTCTTATGTTTTTCGCCTATTCCCTCTTTTCTCTGCCCCACCCCCACACAGCAGAAGCAAAAGACTTCCAGTCATCAGTGCTTTAAGAAGCTGGCCTACTGCCAAAAGTATTATTATTTTTCTTTTTTATAAAATGCTGTATGCTGCTATCGGCTCATCTCTCCGACGTCTTGCGGCGGGGATTAGCATGGCTTAGCGCTGTATTCTGGGATTAGCCTATTCAGCTCCTAAACGAGTTCTTAATAGATCTTTTGGCCTCTTTATCTCTCTGCCTTCTTAACTGTACAGATATGGATCAAATCCCCCAAAGAGATGCTCAGCAAGAAAAACACATTTTTCCTTCGCTTTTTTAGTCTGTCAGAGCCATGTTTCTGAAATCAGGAGGGTAGAGATACAGTCACCATGATGACCGCTGAGATCCTGGAACAGTGATTATTTTAAGAAGTGTGGAGGCAGCAGGTCACGCAGCTGCAAATAGCCTGAAGATTGTAGGTCCAAATCCCTCGTAGACTGAAGAAATAAAATTACATTTCAGAAAGCTGCAGGTGTTAATACCTCTACCCTTTAGTGGCTGTGATGAAACTTCTGCTGAATGTTGTTTCAGGAGTTAGAAAAGCAGTTATCGATGTTTCTGTGTAGAAACTTCTGCCCTAAAACCTAGGGACTCCCTATAACAGCTGCAACAAATCAAACAAATCATTCCACATTTTACTGCCCGATAAATTACTGTTGAATTATGGGACGCATGAACAGTTGACTAATCATCAATACTAAAAAAGAAGAGTAGCAGACATCAGTGAAAATATTATTTTATGTTCTTCAGAGGTTTCTAGGCATTGCAAAATATGTTTGCTCTGTTTTAGTTAGCTAGGCCGTCTCAATTTCAGCCTCTCTGCCCAAAGACACACACTTAAATTACTACACATTAGAACTCCATCTCCCATCTTCTGTGGCTCTGTTTCTGGCTCTCTATCCATACTGCATGTATTTTGCACTTAGGAGAAAACCAGAAAAGGGACACTTTTGGTAACTTGTCTAAGATAATATTTCACCTGCAGGTCTTTTGGACAGGTTCTTATAAAGAGGGAGATTTGGCCTAAGCAAGCAGCACTGTGGGAACCTCTGCTATCCTGTTGGATAAAAGATGTAGATGTTGAATAAACATCTGGTTCACAACCTGTGATGTTATTGGTGAAAATTCCTGTTGTGTTTTATACAGAGTACATCATTTATTGTTCCATGTTTTTCTGCTACATAATAAGCACCTAAATTGAGATTAAAAAATTAGTTTTTGTGTTTGAGTAGGCTCTGTGATGTGTGTATATATATATATATATATATATATATATATATAGAGAGAGAGAGAGAGAGAGA